>QLPD01002897.1:0-14153 GCA_003314085.1 Hymenopellis raphanipes
TCACCACCACCTGCTTCGGAGCCTTTCCCCCTCCAAAGCCCCCAAGAAGGCCCTCCGACCCGCGGGGCTCGTTCTCCCGACACACCTCCAGCCGCTCATTATCGGCGACTGCGCCGCGGACGCGCTCGTGTGGTCGCTGCACGCCTCGATGTGGACGTCGCCTGCCGTGGTGCGCCGGCTCAAGGCCGTGTGCCAGTCCCTGACGAAGAGCATGAACCTCCTGCACGCGTACGACATCTCGTCGAGCACGGACGACGCCGAGATCGTGGACCGCGTGCTCGATCTGATCAACGACGCGCGCGTCGCGTGGCCCACCGAGTGCGTCGCGCGCTACGCACGGCACGAGCGCGGCGGGCACGGCGTGTGGCGGTACGTGTTTGACCAGGAGGGCGCGACGATCAGTCTCCCGCACCACGGCGTCGATCTGATGTACCTATTCGACAACATTGCGGTGCCCGAGGCGAGCCCGGATATCTCGTTTGAGGCGGGGTTTGGGGGTGAGTATGAGGACGAGGATATGCAGTACTCGTCCGAGGCGGGGAGCGATGAGGATATGTACTCGATGTGGACGCAGCCGTCGGTGGACGGGTGCTCGTACGCCAAGGTCCGGGACACGATGCAGGACAAGTGGATCGCGTTTGCGCACGGCGAGGCGCCGTGGAACGAGGACAAGGTGTTTGTCTTTGGGCCTGAGGGCGAGACGGGCGAGCGCTCCCAGTCCATATTCGCGGGCAGGAGGAGGCTGCAGGCGTGGAAAACGGCTTTCGAGCCGCTCGGCATGCGTGTCGTGCACAAAATCGGCGTCGAGCTGAGTCGCGGCCCGCCGCTGAATAGTCGCGCGTGAAGAACATTTACTACACAGCTACTACTACGTTATTTTATTTCTACACAGGGTTTTTAGGATAACACTTTTCTCGGTTCCCGGTCGCATTCACATACCAAGGCATCTGTTGTTGTATCCATTACTGTACCTGTATCCTTTTCATAGCTGGGACGCTTTGATATAATGAATGAATCAAATATGACAGAACACGGAGAGCATGAAAGCGAGCGAGCAAGACTACTGTATGTTACAAGATTAGTGTACAATACAGAAATACCAACAAAAAATCCTTGTCTTAAATATCATCGTTAGCCATTTTCTTTAACAAATCCTGATAATCCATAGCAAGTTTCCCTAGAGTTTTACTTTTCGCTGTAGTAGAGCCTTAAGAATAGATCCAGAATTACAGTGACAAAAGTACTCACCAAATTGGGCCAGAACAACTTCCTTGAGAAGATCTCGTTTTGACATACCCGCGACGGTTGGACACCACTTGACCTCCCTATCATCCGGAGCACGCCTAATTTAAATGAGGAGCCGAACAAATCAAAGCACAAAAAAGGAACCAACTAACCAATACACAGGTCCACAAAGTTCCTTGATCAACTCCTCCGCTTTCGCCCTAAACCCCTCATCCGCGATCTTCTTCGAGTATATCAACAGCGCCTGCCTATACTCGTTCGGACTATCCAGCAGTCGCGTCGAATGCAGTCTGGTCTCCAGGTGCCCGAGCGTAAGCGCCGTGCTCCACCACGTCGGCCTCGGTTTCTCCGCTGCGCCTTCGTCAAGAGCACCACTAATGCTACCCTCCACCACGCTCATGATTCCGCGATTCGCAGTTTGTGAGGAGGAGCGCTGCCGGCCCTGCCAGCTGTCAGATCCTTCGGACCACCACCGTTCGGTGAGCTTGACAAAGGTGTTAAGGTTCGGGTCGTACGAGTACACAATGCCATTTGAGCAGTTGAGGACGGGACACCCATTTGCGCGAACTGTGGCGGAAGTGACGGAAGCATTCGAGGATAGTAGAGGCAGAAGTGATACAGGTGCAAAGAACGATGTCTGTTTGTTCACCGCCCTGTATAACGTAGTTAGTTTGGATGTTGATTTTGAAGAAGAGTATGTTACCATGAATAGACTTGACCGGACGATGTTATCACGAGTAACGCGTTCTTCGCGCCGTCCATGAGCGAGCAAGGCGAGCCCAGGCTCAGGTTCGGTATCAGCCTTGTTCGGGTCAGTTCATCACCTCAGGAGGAAAGACGGACATAACACACCTGCGACCCGAATGAGAGTAGACATAAACAGACCCATCCTGAGTGGCGACAGCACAAAAAGCCGTCGTCGCCTTGATCGCCAGCGCAGGGCACGGAAGGTAATCAATCCACAGCGTCTGCTTCCCATGCACAAACATCACCTCAGCGACACCCGACTCCTCCGAATACGTGCACTCAAACACATGATCGCTCCCGTCAACCTCTGTCGTGATCCTCGTCAGCACCGCCGGCACAGGCAAGTTGAGACTCGCCGACGAGCTGCCAGGGTATCCCGAGGCGGTCACCTCCCGGATGGGAATAAACTCGCGCGGGCGGTCACCTCCTAGGGTTCTAAACACCGGCGGTCTCTGCTCGTCTTTTCGTGGTCTATCCATCGCATCAATAGCCACTCCCATGCCCATGTCGACGTCATTCTGCCGCGACCAGGTACTCGCGTCCGCAAATGGTTGCTCGTTCGGCCCAGGGAAGAACGACGACGACGACGGCGGCGAGTCCACCACCATTGCTGTATCCTGCGCCACAGGTACCAGCGAAGCCCGCTTTGGACCGTTGCTGCTTGGGCCTCCGCCCATCCCGGAATTCGCAGACGCGGCGGATGGAACGCTATTGAGCCCTAACCGCTTCTTGTTATTTCGCTTCGCGACCAGCATGTTGACACGTTCGCCGGTGCCGTTTCCGTTGACTTGGTTGTGGTCGAAACCGGTGGATTGAGTTTGGGTAGATGACGGCGGGAGAGAGGGATTGCGCGTGGGAATATGTGAGTAGCCCTCGGGGATAGGTGGAGGCGTGAAGCCAAACTTTGACAGGTACTGTTCTTGAGCCGAATGGGGTGCGATACCTTCCAATTCGTCCGGTTCGAAGTGGAAAACGGCTATTGTACCGTCTGAGGATGCAGCGTATAAAGTAAGACCATCCCAAGACCTACAAGAACAATGTCAGTGGTAATAAAGGCTGTATTCACACCACCAGCAGAACAAAGTCCAACCACCTCCAGCTGTGTTCGGAAACTTTTACTCGCAGCAGCACATCAAATCGGGTGGTCACCTGTGCTTTCAAAAGCGCAGCGGAGATGGTTGGATTTCAAACATGGTTGTTACTGCTGGCGGTGTCATCAGAACGTACCAATTTAAATCCATGATCTGTCTGTCAAAGACTTCTTTTGCGACAATAAGGGGCCGCGCAGACTTTGTCTGCCATACAGAAACAGAACGGTCATCAGCGCCCAATGCGACAACAGAACAGATGTTTGCCGTGGCTACGGACTGTTCGGGATTTCGCAGAAATATGTGCGGGTTGTAGGCCTATAGAATCGAATCAAGTCATGTCATTAAAAGCCGGATTGACTTACTGCTACTTCGACTGTGTTTTCATGGCCTACGAGACTGATGTCGGATGTCCAGGTGTTGCGAGTGATAACGGCAGCGATGAACACGAAACCTTTGTTGTTGGTAGCGTTCGAGGCTGTTATATGCGCGCCATCTGGCGACCAGCTATAAAGTATAAGTCAATGTCTCGAGCAGAATATGTGAGCTTACCTGAGGCGTCGGAAAAAGGTACTTCCTGGAGAATGCTCAAACGGTTTCGTTACTTCAGCTTCAAGACCCCAGTCTGTCGTTCTCCATATTTTGACAGAACGATCGTCGGATTGGGTGGCCAAGAATTCTCCAACTGGATCCCAACAGACTCCCTTTACAAATCCTTGGTGCTGGTCAAGTTTCCTGAGGCGTTCTAAGAAACAATTAGTACAGAAAACACTGCTAGAATGCAATTTTGTACCAAGAGTATATCCACACCAGATAAGGACTTGTGAATCAAGTCCAACCGAGGCCAGATATCTGTCTTCAGGTGCCCACGCGAGGTCCGTTACATCTGGATCCATATTAAGCAATTATCGTCAACAACACGGGGACACGGCGTACCACTTTCATGGCCAGGCAGCCGTTTCATAGGTCTCCACCCTTCCACATTCACCTCGTCGGAACCCCACACTCTCCCCCGGGCGCCCCTACAAATACCATAAGCAAAATACGCATATTGAAACGCAAAACGCACGGGTCAAGGTCCCATATCATCACAATTTCATCGTCACTCCCGCTAGCGAGCCACCGTCCGGAATGCGCCCACCGCACACACAGGACCGGACCCGTGTGCATCGTCAATGTGCACAGCGACTTGGGCGGCTTCCCAGACAGCTCCGAGGCGGGATTAAGTATCGGCTTGGTGCTCCATATCCGCACTTTGGCGTCGAGGCCGCCAGTGGCAATGCGCGATCCGTCGGGGTGGACGTGTACCGAGAATATCGACAGCCGTTTCGAAGAGTCTCCTTTGTTTCCCGACGTGTCCTTGTGCGTAACCCATGCAGGCTTGGTAAAGTGCATTTCCACCGCGAGCTGTGCGCGCGTCAGAAAGAGTCGATAGTCCAGGGAACGACGCACCTGCAGAACCTCGGAAAAATGATAGAAAATTTGAGGAGTGTGGCGTTCGCTTGTGCGTCTTGCTGACGACGGCGCCTACAGCGGCGACGACGACGACGGGAATGTTCAAAGGACCGAAATGGGAACCCTAACCAGATCCGGCACTTCTTGCCAACTCAGATCTGGATCTTCCATGATCGAGGCTTATGTCATCGCGTTTCATTTAACGCGTCTTCACCTCCCCGTCAACGTTTCTTAATACTTCCAGTCAAGAATCTAATGGCACGACCGCGTAAAACATCAACTCTTCAAGAGACTGAGAACGCGCTTCTGAAGATGTATTCGTTAAATCCGAGAACAGTTTACGCGCCAAGGGCCGCCGGACCGGTATAATTCCTCAGCTCTTTCACCGTCTCTAACCGTCCAAGCTTTCCCCACAACCACCACCATGTCAGAGGGCCGCATCGATATCCATATGCACATATGCCCTAGCTCCTTCCACGGCGCTCTCACCAATCTGAACGTGGCGGGACCTCCATGCTCAACATCCGCCGGCGCAGTCGATGCCCTCAAAGCGCTGAACGTCTCGAAGGCGATCTTCTCTTGTTCCGTCCCGGGACCTAGTGTAGCGGGGTCTGGAGCTGCTGGAAGGGAGCTTGCGCGGGCGTGTAACAGGGACTGTTTGGAGTTTGTAAAGGGCGATCCGGAGAAGCTGTTCTTTTTTGCTGCGACGCCTAGTTGGGTAGATGTGGAGGGGACGTTGGCGGAGATAGATTTTGCATTGGTTTGTTGTCTCCAACACAATCTAAGTATATCTGTTGAGATCCACGATAGGTCGAGAACAAACTCCCCGGAGTTGTGGTAATGGCTAGGTATGAAGACAAGTGCGTGTAGTTCTATAGTCATGGCTCCAAACCAAACGCGCCGTAGACTTCTCGGCGATCCAATGTTCACTCCCATATGGGATCGGCTCAACGCACTAGGAGCGATTGTTTTCATCCATCCCACCATCAGTGATATGTTCGCGTCGTTTTGCCTGCTGCTTGAAATACCCCATAACATATGTCCTACAGAAAACCACCTCTCATAGCTGGGAAGCTCCAACAATTCGTCGCTGACTTTCCCCACCAAACGACGCGTAACGCGCTTGACCTCGTACTTTCTGGAACGGTTACAGCGCATCCCGATGTGAAGATCATTCTACCACACGCCGGCGGTACACTACCGTACCTCGCTGACAAGGTTCTGGCGTCCTGTGCTCCAGCGACGTCGCTATCGCGTGATGAGATGTACATCCTATCTTACCTTCAATGGCGGCTGATATTGACGGATTCCTTTAGCAAGGCAGCGTTCTCGAGCTTTTACTTTGACGTGGCTCTTTCCACCGGATGGTACGTATTCAACGATATATTTTCTTCGATGAACTCATATGCCTTTTGTCCAGGATACCAATGCGAGCTCTCCTAGATTTCGCCAAGCCTGGTCAGTCCGTTCTCCATCACAAGTATACGTTCGTTTACCCGCCTGAGTAGATCGCGTCCTCTTCGGGTCAGATTGTACACTATGCACGCCTACGGACATACCAAAGCAGATGGCTGATCAGCTGGATAGATTCTTGGACACAGAAGAAGGGAAAGTGTTGGCCGGTGTCATCAGTGGCAATGCGGAAAAACTGTTCAAGGGGAAACTATAATAGTGTGGGTCTTTGGTTTTGAGTACAGCTGGGAAATTTTCTTATTGCTTATTTTATAGATCTATGTGGGGACCCGCAACTCCATATGCGAAAACGGCATGTTTGTAGTTGTTAGGATCAGACGTTCCCACCCCGATCTGAGCAAAAACCTGGTTGCCATTTTGCATCGCATGTTCTGACAGCTTCCCTCCACGAAATGCCTTGCCGTTTGTTTTTCGACAACTTAATAGTGTATACAATGACTTCTTGGTCGAAGAATTCCCAGATATTCTGATTTAGTTTAATACAATGCGTGTTTTTCAGTGGGATTCAGCCTGTCGCGACGACTACAAGGAATAAAGCGGGTATTCCACTGTCTTCTGACTATTGTGTTACAGATATATGACTACAAGCTTTGGTCTCACCAAGTTTTGAGGCAATTGGTGGCCCCCATCGTTGGCTAGAGAAATCAGTACAGTTCCTCGACGCGTCAATTTAACCTTGATCGAACATTCATCGCGCCATTGCTCAAGAATGGCTCCAAGAAATTGCCTAAAAACCTGGATACCCAATAATGAGACATGAAATCAAATTTTCGTGTAGTCAGAATGTGGATATCTTCTTGACATGGACCGCAAGACAGGTGGATTCGACGGAACACATATTTTCTGTCTACGCGCACGCGCTCCTTCCTTATAAAGTAAGATCGGGCAAAGCTAACATGACCAAACATGCCGTTTTCGCATAGGGAGTTGCGGGTTCCCAAGATTCTATGGATGCCCAAAGGCAGAGTCTATAAATATACTTTTAAAGCCTGCCATTACTTTGAGAGATTCTTTGAAATTCATCGGTTACTTATCGGCGGTCCTGCTCTCTGTGTGCGATAAGGTTGCGCACCGTGGACTGTGGTGTTATCGCTGCCTCTCCAACTTGTTCTCCTCCCACGACGATTAACCCGGGGCATCCTAACATGTCCGACCACGCCAATATCCCGCTCACTATCTGCCTCTCAATCCTCACTTACATCGTATACTCCGTTATATCAGCGAAGAAAACGCGACGTCCCCCAGGTCCACGCGGTCTACCAATCATCGGTAACGCTTTACAAATCCCCGCAGATCGACAGTGGCTCAAGTGGGATGAATGGAGGCGGGAGTATGGTTCGTCGACTCGAATGTCTACTACTGCGGATGTACAGTAGGAATGATGCGATTGCAGGTGACATTATGCAGATAAACGTGTTGGGTCAGCCTACGGTTATCTTGTCCTCGCTCAAGTGCGCAAAGGATTTGCTTGAGACGCGAGGTTCGTGTTCTCCTTCCTTTCCTGCAGCCTTTAACTTTACCACTATACCGTTATTACAGGCAACATCTACTCCGACCGACCATCTGCTGTTATGGCTGGAGAACTGTTCGTGGTTCCGCCTCCGGTCTCGATTCGTGTTAGGGCTAACTGTGGGCATGGCAAAGTGTAGGCTGGAATCGCGGCCTCGGATACACAAACGCTTCAGGAAACCCTCGGTTCCGCGAATTCAGACGGTCGTTCCACCAGTTCATGGGTCCCAAAGCCTGTGAGAGTCTGCAAATGAGGGAAGTACAAGAACGCGAAAATCTGAGGTGATTACAATTCACCAACTAGCATCTTGTTGAACTTGGTTCAGTGAATTGGAATGTAGACTTCTCGGGAAATTGATGCTCGATCCGGATAACTTTGCCACACACGCTCGGGAGTGAGTCTGATCCTGGTCTTTGTCGTTAGAGCAACGCTTATATCTTTCCCAGGTGTACGTCCTCGACGATTCTAGTTCTGTCATACGGATATCCTGCGGATAAAGGCGATCCTCTACGGCTCGTGAAGATTGCCGAAGACGCTATGCATGGGTTCGCAGTCGCGTCTGAGCCTGGGAGATGGTGGGTCGATAGTTTTCCTCTGCGTAAGTGCCACTACTATAGTATTCCGCCGTCGTCTTTGATACGTTGGTGATGGCCGGGGTAGTCAAGTATATTCCTGCGTGGTTTCCCGGAGCGTCGTTTCAACGGTATGCGAAAGCTATGCGGGACGATCTTGATCGCTTGTATGACATTCCGTTCGACTTTGTTGTGCGTATGATGGTACGTGGAATGTTCAACTGTGGTGCGCCCTAATACTAATGTCCCGGTTCCGTAGAGAAAAGGGACCTTTCAGCCATCGTTCTTGTCGGATTACTTGGATGAGCATAGGATCACGACCTCACCTCTACCGAAATATGAAGAACTGGCGAAAGCAGCCGGTGCCTCTTTATATTCTGGCGGAGCAGAGACTGTATGTTCTTTATCCGTATCACTACTTCGCCGTGTACTCATGCCGTGGGTAGACGCCTTCGGCTCTGAATTCCTTCATTCTTGCGATGACACTACACCCGGATATCCAAGCTAAGGCTCAAGCCGAAATCGATTCTGTATGTTCCGGAAGTCTACCACGCATCACAGACAGAGAACGTTTACCATACGTCTCTGCGCTGGTCAAAGAAGTCTGGAGATGGAATCCGAGTGTGCCGCTAGGTACAAGCACAGCTCCACATTGAAACGACCCTAACGCTGATGACTAGGACTTCCGCACGTCGCCAGTCAAGATAACGAATACATGGGATACACGATTGAAAAAGGCTCTGTCATCTGGGCGAACATATGGTCTATGATGCATAACGAGGATACCTTTCCTGATGCGTCCGCGTTCAATCCAGAACGATATCTAGGTGGCGGTTCTCGAGCGAAGGAAGCGTCAGAAGCAGTCGAGAGCTCTTTTGGGTTTGGGAGAAGGTACTTGGACCAGGCTTCTCGCCTCGGGTGCAGACTGCTGACGCGACTCGTGATAGGATATGTCCCGGGATGTACTTGGCAGAGAACAGTGTCTTTTTGGCTGTTGCTACGATTTTGGCTACGTTTGATGTAAGGAGGGTTGTTGATTCTGTGACGGGGGTTGAGGTCCTGCCGGAGGTGGAATATGATGGGTTTATCAGGTATGGCAATGGTCGCTCTATTGACCTCACAGCTGATTTAGTACGGGTACAGTCATCCTCGGCCGTTCAAGTGTAGTATTGCTCCTCGGTCCGAGCATGCGAGGGATTTGGTGCATGACCTGCTCGAAGCATTGGAAGCTGCTGATTCTCAGTTTTCGTACTGATATCTATTGACACAGAAAGAAAGCGATAATTTAGTTTGGTCTCCTGAATGCTTTCATGTTGACTGCGGTGCAATGTTTTGAATTCTTGATCTACGGGTAATAGTATTTTGCGACTATGAGGCTTTGAAGGGAGACTTAGCTATGGATGTCGTTATACTAGATTGTTTGAATTGAGACGCAAGTCTGCGAATTCGAATGCTAGGCGCTATCACTTTATCGCCCGCATTTGTTTTGGTGCTGCGAGTTAAACCTATTCAGTCGACGAGGCTATACTAAGGACGTCTTTTCCCCTGTGCCTGAAATTGACAGCGAAGCGATCGAAGCCCGCCAACCAACCCCAAACAGGCCAACCCACCACCGACCCCCCACCGACCCAACAGCGCCGCCACTGTTTTTATATATATATCCTTGACCGCTGACCGGGTCTAACCCCTAACACACCTAACCTAACCCTTACCGAACCCTAACCGAACCTAGCCTAACCCCGACCCCGAACCCTTGCCTAACCGGGAACCGCCCACACCGATCCCGCCAACCGAGCAGCCGAATTTGGACAAATGGAAGCTGATCGGGAGAAAAAGAAGCACAATCAGGCACAGGGGAAAAGACGGTCTTACTCAGTCCTCTCAGTCGACATGGCAGATCGGGATAAAAGGAAGCATCTATATCGTCCGGCTATGCGAAACTGGCAAGAAAGGAAGCTGGGAGGCGTGGGAAATACGAACGTTCGGCCGATACGTCCCTTTGATGTTTGGACTCTCGACTATCATCGCCTACCAACTACCTATCCTGCAATGCGACAATGCCAATACCGGGCAAGACGACGAGCCGGACTTTTCTCAAATCGTGACGCGTCTGGCATATCCCCCAGAGTCTTCGGCGCAAACGGCCGCGGCTTGCCTCTACCATAAACTTGCCTTAGACTATCATTGCCTACCAACTACCCCCAATGCTAGTGAAAATGACAACGCCGATGCAGACGACGTGCAGTACCTTTCTCAAATCGTGACGCGACAGAGAACTGCGGCATGTCGTACACTCGCTCAGCCAAATCAGCGACCAGGAGCCAATTGCCTATATTTAGATCGGGGCAGTGGGGAGTACTTGCAGGTCACGAAGCAGCATTTAGTGCGCTTCCATTTTCTGCGGCTTTCTTGTGTCCCTCACATGGATTCAGGCGATGACACAACGGGTGCCTTTCTCGCCGCCATGGCCGACTACGAAACAATATCGAAGACGCGCTATGGCATAGAACGCAATTTCACTGCCAGGCGCTTCAGGCAGGTGATGATTCCACGCGCCGAGTAACATCGTCTAGGATCGCCTTCACATACGCCCGGCTTAGGTTCCTATCACTTGGAGAGTCCCACCGGCAACGCGTGGGGGCCCATCCGCCTACATACCCTTAAGCTCGTCGTCTATGCGACATCGCTTGGCCGCATGATTGTTGCAAGAATGACTTTCCAAGACTGATATTTTCAGCACTGTATACGCATAGGTCTATCTGCTTTCTTGCTAAATCCGTAACTCTGATTGATTTTCCCATTAGGGTACTCAGCGCCGATTTATCCCAGCGGCGCCTAAACTTATGTGTGGCACAGCCCAACACAGACATGCCCTTGCAGCATGGTACTGTCTATACAGCTTTTGGAATCTCTCCTCTACCTTCATGAAGTTCACCTTGGCCATGTTTAATCGCAAAGCACGGACTTCCTCTAATCCACGAACGCGCCCCAGCGCACCCATTGTGACTGGCCGCGCTGTCAGCGTCAACGCGCCGCCCTTGCCTGTGACGTATACACAACGCGATTGTACTGGACATGTCGAAGCGACGGACAAGGCCATGACAGCCGCTAGCACCATAGGCACCGTCGTCAAGGATGTTGGTGAAGCGCTAGATGGCGTCCCAATCGTGAAAGCCGTTGCCGGCGTCGTCGTTTCTGCTGTTAATATTGCCAACGTGAGTGATTTCAAGTTCTAGACTTTTACCTGTCTGATCGCGATGTTGGTAGGAATGTCGAGTCTGTAAGGACGCGGCGAAGAGCTTGTCCAATCGTCTAGAGAAGACGACCGCCGATATCATTCGCCTGGTCGAAGAGATTGCTCCTCAAAGCGAGCAGATGGACCCCGTCAGGCGCAATAGAATTTTACAAGCGCTTGAGGAGTACTTTGGGTGTGTAGGATTAGGATTTCGTATGACAACTGGCTCACTTCTTCTTTGTTCAGACTTGTCCAGGAGATTGAGCAAAAGCTCGTTGTGCTGAAGCGGTATACAAAATGGAAACGCCTGCTTTTACGAAGGACGGCGCTGTTGGAGCAATTTCAGGACTATGAGCGCGACCTCGATAGGGCGGCGCAGAATTTCCAGGTCAGTTTCGTGAATGTTCTTTCTATCCATCTCTCATTGGCTGGCGTCTAGCGCGACTTGCTGTGCGGCATCGCCACGGATGTGGCTGTCATCAATGATTCAACTAAACAGCACGGCTTGAGAAGCACGGAGACATCGGCTTTTTTTTTTTTCGATCAGCTAGACAGGCTTCCTTGACTTCCCCCTCCTTGAAACAGATTCAAGTTGGCCCAAAATAGTTGGACCAAATATCCCGTGACCATCATCATTTCGAGAAATAGTTGTAGCGTAGTGGTTAGCTACTTGAATCTCAGATATTTCTTATCCCTCCGATTGTTTTGGTGTCCATGTTGGACAAAAATATAGCCCGACTATCATATCGAACATTCACTTGCGAGGGGCAATTCTCAAGTTTGACTTTCGAAATGACAGCCATAGTTTCAGTTTCGTTTTCGGAGTGATCGGGCCGACTTGTGTCCGGTCACATGACCTAGGGTTAGGTTCAGCCGACGATTGCCTAATTCAGACGTGACCGCCACCTTCACTCCGTTTTTCTTCTCGTCGTGCACTGAGTGGCGCTCGGCAGCTTGATCATCATCGAGGAGTAAGCTCTGAGTCTTTGGGAAATGGAGTCTATTTGATAAATCCTTTTGTAAATAGGTTTACCTTGTCTGTATCCTTACTCCGACGCCTCCTTTCAAGTCCTTTGAACTTTGTAGGAAGTGTGTATCCCCATCCCAATGAATACTTTAATTGGCTCTACTGTGGACCATGCAAACCTGCCATCTAAATCCCTGCCTTCCTGGGGTAGTCAAGTACATTCCTGCATGGTGTCTCGGAGGGTTGTTTCAACGGTACGCGAAAGCTATGCGGGAGGATCTGGACCGGCTGTATGACATTCCGTTCGATTTTGTTGTGTGTAGGATGGTATGTTAAATGTGACAATTGTCGTTGCCCGATAACATGATAGTATCGTAGGGAAAAGGGGCCTTTCAGCCGTCATTCTTGTCCAATTACTTGGAGGAGAACAAGAACGCTGTACCGGGATATGAAGAACTTGCGAAAGCAGCTGGTGCATCTTTGTATTCTGGCGGAGCAGAGACTGTATGTTCTTTATCTGTATCAGTATTCTTCGCTGTGTCCCACTAATGTCCTGGGTAGACGCCTTCGGCTTTGAACTCCTTCATCCTTGCGATGACACTACACCCAGATATCCAAGCCAAAGCTCAAGCCGAAATCGATTCCGTATGTTCCGGGAGCCTACCACGCATCGCCGATAGAGATCGTCTGCCATACGTCTCTGCGTTGGTCAAGGAAGTTTGGCGGTGGAATCCGAGTGTTCCGTTAGGTACGTTGTCGTTGCACAACTCCACATTGAAACGAGCGCTACACTCGATGACTAGGACTTCCGCACGTCGCCAGTCAAGACGACGAATACATGGGATATACAATCGAGAAAGGCTCAGTCATTTGGGCGAATATATGAGCTATGATGCATAACGAGGATACCTTTCCTGATCCGTCCGCTTTCAATCCAGAGCGATATCTAGGTGGCGGTTCTCGAGCGAGAGATGCGGCTGAGGCAGTCGAGAGCTCTTTTGGGTTTGGGAGAAGGTACTGCGCTTCTCGCCTCGAGTATAGACTGCTGACGCGACTCGTGATAGGATATGTCCCGGGATGTACTTGGCAGAGAACGGTGTCTTTTTGGCTGTTGCTACGATTTTGGCTATGTTTGATATAAGGAGGGTTGTTGATCCTGTGACGGGGGTTGAGGTCCTGCCGGAGGTGGAATATGATGGGTTTATCAGGTATGGCCATAGTCGCTCTGTTGTCCTCACCAGCTGATGTAGTACGGGTATATACAGTCATCCTCGGCCGTTCAAGTGTAGTATTGCTCCTCGGTCGGAGCATGCGAGGGATTTGGTGCATGAGCTGCTCGAAGCACTGGAGGCTGCTGGTGCTCAGGTTTTGTACTAGTAATATCTATTGACACAGAATGAAAGAAAGCGATAATTAAGTTTGGTCTCCTGATGGCATCTTGTGACTATTTATGAGGCGTTGAAGGAAACTTGCCGCTAGATATCGTTACACTAGATTGTTTGAATTGATCTGCCTTGGCGACTGCTATGCACTTGTTTTGGTGCTGCGAGTTAAATACGACAGATACATTCAGTCGACATGACAGGATAAGAAAAGCTCATCTATACCGGTGAGCTAGGCGAAACTAGTAAGGTCTTTGGACCTTATTCAAGAGAGGAACTCTTGGACAGGCGCGGACCGCGTTTACCGCATCAAACTTGGCTTTCAACATCCAACTTAACGGAAGCCTCAGGAAATGCTATTGACCCAGCAGATTCTCCGCTGATGTCATTGATCGCATGGTCCCGCGTTCGAGCCCCGACTATGCACTTGTCACTTTTCAGGCCGATTTCATGTACCGCTCGCGTAATTTATTTTTGGG
>QLPD01002904.1:0-30559 GCA_003314085.1 Hymenopellis raphanipes
TTAATTAGATATTATGTATACAAATTAATTGTATAATTATTTAGAAGATTATAAAAAGGTTCATAGAGAGTTTATTTGAAATAATATTTGTGTTAGTTTAAGATAAAATTTTAGAAATAATATTTGTATTAGTTTAAGATAAAATTTTAGAATTATAATTATAAATATAGCGAGAAGAAACATGATAAGAAATGCACAAATAAAATCTGAAATGATGTAACGAAAAATCTGAAATGAATTATAAGATATTATTTACACATATTTAAGAGAAAATATATAAAATATTGTAATAAATTTTTGAATAACTATTGTTATAAACATATTTAGTAGTATTATTACAACAGAATTGTAGAAAGAAAATCTAAAATAAATCTATATAAAGAAAATTAAAGTTTTTGTATTTGAGTAGATTAAAAATCCTAAATAAACAGGATAAATAAAATAATAAGATATAAATAAATAATTAGGGTGAATATGATTCTTTGGAACTACTAATATTAAAAAGGGTTTTATTTGAGTATCAGATTGCAAATCTAAACTATGTATTAATCACTGCTTCATAATATCAATGAATTCCACATCCACCTCTGCCGCAAGGTGGGAATGAATTGTCTCACTAGCAGGTGTCACAGTGTCTAGGAATGTGAGTATACCATGTGAGTATACCATTCTCAATTAGGGACTATATTGAATATGATTGATCAGCTTACATGTATAGAGCACACTGGGAGCTGGTATGATTACGCATACCATAGAGGTCAGTTTAATTAGCTAAGTATAAGTCACGAAGAATCTAAAATCGATGAAATGTCATATGAGTCATATGTCACACTGAAATCTAATAAATCTGACAAGTAAATATTGCCAAAAATAGTTTTAAATATGGCTGGATTAGGGCAGTTTGAGAAAATGTTTTTCCTGAGCTATGGCACCTGCGGCGCCACAACAGAATCACATTTTCGTCAGGTCAGTCACAGCTCTAGCGTTTGAAAGTCAGGTTAGGTTAGGTCTTTGGACCTTACCTACCCTAACCGTTGACTGCGCCTAACCGGTGACCGTAACCGCAGTCTAACTGTAACTGGTGCATAACTGCGGTCTTTTAACCAGTTAGTGACCAGTCTAACTGGTGTACGGTTAGACCGGTCAGTAACTGGTAATAACCGGTCAGACCGCTCATTGACTGCACCAAAAGCAGCAGTCAACGAGTATACTAACAGCTTACCGAATGGTATACTCACTAATGTGAGTATACCATACAGTTAGGCGAGGCTTGCAGCCCAGCATCCAATCTGTACCCCACTCAATCTGCAGATCCATATACTGATTTGGGGATACTCGAGAGGTCGATGGTGGAAATGACTTTCTTTTCGAGGTGGCGCGGGACACCTAATTAGGCAAGCCGCATACCACCTGCGAAAGGATGGGGAATGGAGGAGGGAAAGGCTTGAATGGTGATGACAGGGCTTACCTGACGTGAGGTCATGGTCATCGTGGACTTGTGGCGGTCGTGCTGTCGTCAATTAATGCATTACATTCAAAAAACAGTAAGGACACGCACTGTAATGATGCCGCCCCCGCGACGCCATCCTGCCCGACTCCCAAATCGTCAACTCTCTTCCTGGGGGCCTACTCGCTGTGCGGGGTTGTCCTCATGGCTGTCAGACAGCCTTTCTCCATCGTCGTGCGTCGTTGACTGGTCGTTGTTGTCGTCCTTGGTCATCTGCTGCCCTTACAAGGGGCTTACGCGTTCATGTTGGACCGTTGCTAGGGCGTCGTGGCCCTAGCAACGGCCTTCGAGCCTGTGCAGCCTTGCCAGGACTTACGCTGGCGGTTCGTAGTCGGAGTGGCGGTGGCAGTGGAGTCGGAGTGGTCGTCAGGGAGATGTAGTCGTCGCCGTCGTGCGGTAGTCATTGTGGTGGGAGGGTCCGTGTCGTCGTCGTCGTCGTCGACTCGTCGTGCAGCCGAGGTATTGTCAGTACTAAAAACACGGCGTAAAAATACGCACACCTTCACGACGCTTCCTGTCAGCAGACAGGAAGACGTCAGATACCAGCCTCTAAATCCCCGAGATCATAGTCGTCGTCGTTGGAGAATTGCGGCCTCGTTGGAGGGCTTACGCGTCCAGCGGGGCCGCCGGGGCTCTTCAAGCCCGCATATCAACCAAAAAAGTCGAAAAAAGACGTAGATTGAAGGAGGAAGACGCCTGGAGCCCCGCGTCCCCTGGTTGAGTCGTCAGGGTCCAGGTGTCGTGAGATGGTGGTGGTTGAATGCTAAGATCAACCGCCAAAAAGCGTCTCGATCACCACTCGGATGATCGGACCGGACAGTTTTTGGCGCGTTCGTTGTTCTGCAGCACGACAACGGAGATGATTGATGTTCTAAAATATTGCGGGATGCGTTCCCGTGATGTTTTAGAGTATTTTATTTTTTGGGCCATTTTTGGCCTATGAGAACATGATACTGCTACTACGAGCACAGATAGAGAACAGACAGTGTGAAATCTAGAGCAAGGCACGAGTGCTTACCCGGGTGCATCTGCCACCCGCGCGACAAGTACTCGTGCCGCCGAAGCCATACCTGCCACCCGAGAACATACCTGCCACCCGCGGGTACTTGACCCGCAGGTGAAGTACTTGCCAAGTATTTGCCTCCCGGGTGGGCAAGTACTTGTGAAAGTACCTGGATTATTTTAAGTATAATTCGTGCCCGCCGCCGACCCCCGAGCAATTGCGCGGGGGCTAGCGACGTGCACGAGACAAATTGCTGAAGCCCCGGCTACTCGTGTAGACAAGAACCGGGACTCAACGAAGTGCAGATGGTGGGGTAGGGAGGTGTAACGGCAGCAGCGAGCAGCGTGTGCTCATCATCGTCGTCTACGGGTGTTCAAAGGTTTGATACAAGAGAGAGAGAGAGAAAACGTACCGTCTTGGGGCTGGACGCGTCCGCAACGCCGTCCAGTCCGAGTCACTGTCCGCCCATGCCGCCAGCAGTGTCCAGACGCCTCAACAGCGTAAGCGCCGTGTGTCCTCATCAAATCAGCGCCGTCGTAAAGACGAGTGCCACTATATATTCCTGTGCGCAGATGGGCGCGCGCGTATACGTCCAGGCGCAGCAAGTGGGTGCCGTGCTGGTCGAAGACCATGTTGTCCTGGACGTTGCAGAGACAACGGGAAAAGTCGCTCCGGCACATATCCGAGGACAGCAGCGTTGGGCGCTGCACTATATCCGGGAGAAGAGCGTAGTCCTATAGCGATGCCGCCTCTGTGAGGGCTTACGCGGTCCAAACGGCGGTCCAAGTAGCGCCGTCGCGTAGACAAGCACTGGAATGCACCCCGGAACGTATCCGAGGGCGCAGCGGCCGGCCCAAAGCCAAACCGCGGAAGAAAAGCGAAAAAAAACAAAGAATAGAGGTACCATAGACCCCAGAAAATTTTCCGAGGCCGACGAACACGACGCAGACATCGTGCTGTGGTGGTAGGAGGTAAGGAGCCAAGATCTGGAGCGATCGATCCTTATCCGGCAATTGCCGGCGTCTTCGGCCATCTCGGATTTGGTAAGAAATTCTCGTGAATGGCGTTTCTCAGCGACGTTGGGCTCGTTTGAGCCCAAATAAATTCACAAAAATCTTCTAAAATATATATATTGATATAGGCAGGTATTAGGCAAGTACTTGGGGCAAGTACTTGCCTCGCCAACCCCGTACTTGCCACCTGTGCACCACCCGGGTGTTGGCAAGTGCCGGGTGTGCAGGTGCCGGGTGCGGCACCACCCGGGTGATGACGATACTTGCAGATACCTGCAAGTACTTACCACTCGTGCCTTGCTCTAGTGAAATCCCATTCACAACCGGAAACAGTTGATTAAATCTGTGCTGAAATAGATTAATATGATTGTAAAGTATAACATCCAGTAAAAAACCAGGCAGCCGGACATCTTTTCCTTGCTGGAGCAGGCCTAGCTGTAAAAGTTCCTATTACACAGTGCTTATAAGCAGTAAGGCTTTTGTCAAAAATACTGCTTATAAGCAGTCAGATCAGAGTAACCCTAGGGCTCTCAGTAAACCCTAGACTGAGTGCATGCATTTATTGATTTTTTATTGTTCTTCTAAACCGGGTTGCGGTTGGGTCGTGAAAATGACCCGGCTATGTGATAGGTGTTCACTGGGAACTTTTTTACATTTCCATACCTCAAAATGCGCTGGATGCACTCGGTACATATTCCGGGATTGTCCGGTATATTCCCACGCTTACCTACATGGCGGGCTGGCGGGCTCGGTTGGCGCTTGAGCGGCCAATGATGCTCTGTTCCTTTAGAAACTTCACTCCTGTAGTCTTTACAGCCTCGAATATCACTTCAATCCTTACTGACTACAAACAAAACATTATTGGGCTGGATGGCGCGGGATGTAGCACATTCCGGCATTTTCCAGTGTATTCCCACGGTCGCCCTGCTTGGCGGGCAGGCGGGATTGGTAGCTGCTTGGGTACTTGGCGGTGCACAATTCTCTCAGGAATTTCACTCGCATACTCTGTAGAGCCTGCAGAGCCTTAGATCTCAAATAAATCTTGTTGAAAAAGCGTTATTGGGCTGGATGCGCCAGGATGTAGCGCCCTATCCCAGGTCCTCGGTCCGAAATTCCGCTTTTGCTTTCAGCAACCGGCTACTCAGTCTAGAAGACGGTCCAGGCACGCTGCGACAATCATGACGCGTTGCCCTAAAGATAGCATTTACACTACTACACGCATCGGGTATTCGGGTATGATGACTTCCGGCCAGAAATGTAACTACTCGTTATACGCGACAGCAATACCCCGCCATCTCAAAAATATAGCCAACAATAACCTATCAATGCTTTATAAATGCTCTGAGTGAAACCAACGTATGAAAGTTTCTCGTTATTTTGGTTCGTATAAGGTTCGTAGACCCCGGGTAAACCTTGAATAAACTGGAATCAGTCGGGGGTCAGCGCTTGGGCGGGCGGTGTCCGCGCCGCCCTATCATAAATCTGTAAATTTACAATTTAATATAGCGCACTAAGGTACGCTATCGTTTGGGCGAAAAGAGCTTCATAAAAATCGACTTCTGGTTAAAGTTCGTACAACTCGAAATCTAATGTAGATACATTACGCGGTTGTACACCTTACCTCTCTTCATCCACTGTATCTTACCTCGATTTCGCCTTTTCCCGGACACTTGCCTGGAATTTACTCTTAAGATACGTGGCCATGTCCTGGCACTAAAATAAATTGCATTCAGTCTGTCGTCCCGCTCTACAGATGCATGCAAGCCGACCGTATCTCAAATACGTCGCATCGTCCAAATCATGGATTTGCTTCAACCTGCGCCGTTGATGCACCACGGAAACCATCGCGCCGAATGCTCTCATGTTGCTCGTACCAATCCCTCTCTTCCCGCCTAAAAGATCAACGTCCTCCGCCGTCCAAGGCATTGCCAATGACGCTGTGCCAAATTTGGCATGCATCTCTTTTCCTCCCACCACCACCACGATTCTCGTTCTCGTCTCCGTCACGCACAACATCCTGCTCGACCATATTGCCGTCACTCAGGATGTGTCTTCTCTTCATGTCTCCGGCCGCTACCGCTCCCGCGCCTATTTGGACGACTTTTTCACCGTCGTTCAAGACGATCAAGGCCACGACGGAACCCTACGCCAACCACGACATCACTCCACGGAGACTGCTGGGCACTGCTGCAGAGAGAATCTAAGGGCGTTGCAGTCAGCTGGAGACCTGTCGTCGTCGTCTGCTGGCGACAACGACAAGCGAGGTGTGTATTTTCCACTTTTTTGCCTGCTTGCTCGTCTTCCGGGATCCTAGCCTCTTCCACGCCGCCAACTCCTCTTGTCGGCGTAAGTCCTGGTCGACAGGCGGCCATCGATATGCTATGACTTTTTCACGGCGGGTCCAGCCAACAGCCGACGCACGTCTCCACCACAGGCAACGGCGAACCGAACGACGGCAGCGTTCAACGAAAGTACGGTGGATTTTATATTGCTTTTGTGTACCAAGGATAGCCATCCACCCACCATTGAATCCCCCCTCGCTAAAGGGTAGCCTCGGGAGGTTCAAATTCTCTGAGGGGGAATTATCTGTTCTCCACGACATCCTTCGTCTCCTCCGTGGTCTCCGCCGTCGTCTCCGCCCATGTCTCGATGAGCCTCGACAGCATCGGTGAAGGTGTGCACGGACCATGGTCCGTGCGCAGCGATGACGTAGGGCCGCGCGTACGCATGCTCGCCCCAACCCGACCGGCTACATCCACCAGAAACTTCATGCTCACGGACGACACTCTCAATCTCGACAATAGTATTAACCGAGCCTGGCTTCAATCGCCGTGATGATGTGGTCAGTGCAGGGGAGACAGTTTTTACATCGGGATATGAGATGGCTACATTGTGCGTTTCATTTGAATCCATTTTCAGGTTTCACGAGTTCTCATAAAGGATGGACGGCCCCATACCACCAAGCTTCCCTTATTTTGCATGTCTCCTTGCCCGTCCTCGCCTCCCTTTTACGCAATCCGCTGTCTGTCGCCCTTTCAGATTACTCGCGGTTCCGCGGTTCTCTATCTCTGACCCGACGGCGCTCTCCCGGGATTGACGCTGCAGGAGATAGAAAAACCCCGGCACCTGTTCTCGGTATCTGCGGTCGCATTTTGTGCGCGGTATGTGGGGCGCACAGTTGTGCGCCACGCGCCAGCTCAAAACGTCAACAAGGCATGTCCGTGTGTGTACGCATAGGCTCCGCGACCTACGCTAGATTTTCCGCTCGTGCAGCATTTTTGACGCATCGTACTACCCTGGCGCTACGTATCTAGCCGATTCTAGCGTAGACTGTCTCGATATGGATAATTTTTTGAGCCTTGTACACATCATACCTGCTTTTGGTACATAAAAAACTCGCAAGTGAGCTAGGTGTCCCATTCTGGGAGGTATGTAACACGATAGATGACGGATATGGGTGTTTACAGTGCAGTACCCGAGGCAAGTGCTTATAAGCACTCGAGAATCGTCTAATTGAGGCATTGACGAGACTGCTTATAAGCACTGAATGTGACAAGTGGCTTAGTGCTTGTAAGCACTAATTAGCCTACAAGACCACTGCCATGGTTGTTCTCCACCCCACGTGTTCGTCATCGTCGCGGAAATTTACGGGTCCAGTGGCGTCGTTTCCTTCTTCTGAAAATCTACCCTCATCGTCGTGGTGCTGTCGTCGACGTCATTGTCGCCATGGTGACGAGGTCGCAGTGGTCGTTGTAGTGGGGTAGACCGCCGCCGTGGTTGAGGCGCGCTGTTGTCGTTGTCGTAGTTGTAGTCGTAGTTAGCTTGTCGTAGTTAGCTTGTCGTAGTCATAGCAGCTGCAGCGCTGTCGTGGTCGTCGCATCCTTGTTGCCACCGTCGTCATTATCGTGGATGTCTTGCCATGGCCGTTATCATGCTGTACATAATACGGCGAAAAAGACACGCACTCTGGCGGCACTGCCTGTCGGCAGACAGCGCAGCGTCAAATTCTCTGAGTCTACCCCGGGGGTCACCATCTGTGGTTAGGAATTTGCAGCCTCCTTGGAGGGCTTACGCGGCTAAGTCCAGCGGGGCCGCCGAGGCTCTTGAAGCCCGCAAATCCGCGAAAAAAAAGAGAACAAGAGGTAGATGCATGTAGAACGTCGCCCAGAGGGCCCGCGTTCCAAGCTCGGGTCGTCAGAGTCCAGGCGTCGTGAGAAGATGGAGAGATTGCATTGTCCTCAAGTCCCGATCACAACTCGGATGATCGGACCGAACAAAGAAAGTCACATGATGCACCAGATCAAGACCAGATGGCAACTCTTTGTCTCTTGTTTCTCTCTATCTTACCACCACCAGGTTCTGACTAGCGATTGACTGCACGTCGCCGCTGCACAACGTAGCAGATGCTCGACTGTATGTCGGCGCTACCATTGTCTGGGCTTTAGAGAGGTGAGCAGCATCACATCAGATCTTCAACAACAATGACGGAGACCGCGGACACGTTAGACGCGTAAGCGTTTGCGACAACGTTCCCGCCCCGAGAGCCATCATTAGCGCGCGCGTAAGCCCTCAACTTGAGGCCACCTAGGACGGTACCGCACGTGTAAGCCCTCTCATCGAGGACGCTCTGTCCGATATGCGGGCTTTGAATGATGACTGCGCCAATGTTCTCGCCACCATGGCAACGACAAGGAGGCACGGACGTATCTGTTGCGTGGGCTGGACGGCTCCGCGGCCGCGTCTAGCACCAAAATAGTGCGTATTTCCACCCAGCTATCTAACCTGTCTCCTAACGCCATGGGCCCCGCTAGACACTTAAACCCTCCAACAAAACTGAATATCAAACGTCTTCGAACGGACGTCCTGGGACTTTGCGCGTCTTCTTTTACTAGCTGTTCAAGCAGCGCCCGGACTTGGGCTTGGCTTCACCCCCTGGACAATGGCGCCGGTGTCGAGAGCCGAATTACTGGATGCCGTAGTGTCTGTTGACAAGCGGCGTCGCGAATGTGCGTATTTTTGCCGTGTTATACTACTACTACTACTACTGACTTTTACTGTCAGGACGACTGAGGCGGACCTCGACCACGTCTCCACGACGCTTACGACTCCGCGCTTACTATAAAAACGAACACCGACGACCATAACAACCTTATGTGGTGATCCCACACCGCCACCACGGATGACCCCATCCCAACATCTTCCCATGCTCCAACACGTTGTGGCCAGGAGTGGCAACATTTTTGATGATGAGGACGATTAGTGAGACGGGTGAGTGCAGCTCTTTTGGACAAGGGAATGAGCTTAAGATCAAGTCTTAGGATCATTCCATCGGTGTCTGAAGATGAGTATCGACTATCTTAAGATTGTACTTCAAGTGGGCTAGCTTACAATACTGGATTGTCAACTTAAGATCTAGCTTAAGATGTCGAAATATATTGTAGTCAGTACTAAGTTGTATCTTAAGATTCAATCTTAAGATCTTTTGAGCCCTCTATGTGTGAAATGGCCTGCTTTTTGAAACTTAAGACTTAAGACAAATCTTATCTTATCCCGGTCACGATCGGAAAATCTTAAGAAAAGTCGGTCATGGTTTTGGGTCGGGGAAGGTTCGAGGGCAATGTCCGGAGCATCACGTAGGGTAGCAACATGTACTCCAAGAAGGGACCAAAGCGTGTCGTTCTCTTCAATAGCTAATCCATACATTTCTGTCATGACAGCATCTGTAGGAAACTCTGAGAGCATTTTGTAGTCAACTGAACGATCGTTAGGAGCATCAAACTGATATCCGCAGGCCACCATCTTGAATCCTGCCTTCGCGAAGCGTGCCTGACTAGATGCACGCATGGTGGCGCGAAGTTTTGGCATCATGACTATAGCTTGTGCAAGGGAGAAGTCGGGGGCAATCTCACGCATGGCAGCAAACAGGCGCTCGTTGCCCATAGACAGGTGTTTCCAGAGAAGAAGGGGGATACCCGGTGAAAGATGATCTCGGTGGATGATAATCAACCCAACGAGACCATCAACCAATATATCATAGATGTCGCTGGCGGCTGGTGAGATATAGTGTTGAGATTCTGAGTATCCTTGCTTCTGTATAAAAAGCTGCCAAGTGCCAAAGAACAAACGCGAACGTAAGGCAACCTTCACACGTTCCGCATGTGTCATTGTATGGCTCTCGTAGGCGTCAATGAGGTCGCCAATAACGAAAAGGAGAACTGTAAGTCCCATGTTTTCAGCTGGATCGCGAGTTGACGCTTGTAGGGTGGCAGCTGAAAAGATGTGTGCCGCTGCATTATCATCTTGTCGATCAGCACGGATGACATCGCGTTCATAGAGTGGAGGATCAGGAATCAGTGCCATCTCGCGCAGTTGCTCATAGTAGACCGGATAATCTCCAAGGATAAGACCACGAGCCCCAGTGGATATGTTATTACACCCTGTCTTTCGGGCATGTGGCGCATCCTGAACGTTCACGAAGATGTTTCCATCAAGGTTGGAGAGTGTAAAAGTCATATGAGGGTGGTCGGTACTTGGGCTTTGAAGGATATATTCTTTGGTAGATCCAGCACTAGCAAGTCGGCGCTGACAGTCTCGTTCGACGGCAGCACCATCAGATGCATTACTGATGAAGCAAATTCCATGCTGCACAAGTCCCCGAGCGAGCTGTATCTGGTGTTTCGCCAGTTCCGGTGCCTTGATCTTCGATGATATGGGAAGGATTGCAAGGGCGAGGGGAGGAATTCCTGGTAGCGGGATTTGAAGCACCCAGAGTCGGAGCTGAGAAGCACGTTAGCGAACCTTTCAGAAAAGCTACAAAATGTGCACCTTGGTAGCAGGAGTATGCTTAACCTGCATCATTGAATCCAGCATTTCAACATTGGAGACCTCAAGTTGTTTTACACCGGGCAGTCCAACGATGTACCACTTCTTTGAGGGCCCATCAAAAAGTGGCTGCATTGCTGCAAACAACTTGGTATCATCGACCGAAAGAACAAGAGGAAGAGATTTCGAGTACTTGTAGTCCGCACAGTACTTTAGTGCAAACTGAAATGTCTCATCTTGAATTCCTAATGGGTATTGAGGACGAATAGATTCATTGTGTCTATGAGAGGAATAAGCCAATCACGTCTTTAAAACACAGCTATAACCCACTTGATTGAACGGGCAGTCTCAACACGAAAATGCTGAGCCATATTCCGATGGAGGCGAGGGCTGATAGTCCGTACCAGCTCAATCCATTCCCGATACTCAGGCTGGTACTTGAAGTTCTTCATACCGCGGCCTCGCTTTTCGCGTTCTGTCGCCAGGACGTGGGCCTCAACTAATCCAAGAAAGACTTTGGAGTCCTTGAAATCACTATTGGCGACATGTTGCGAGAAGCGCAGAAGTGGCGATCGTTTTAACTCATCGCACTGAGAACCGAAGTAAGCGCTTGGATTATAGGTAAGACAGACATGAGCTTACCTCTTTCAGGAAGCTCTCCAGTCCTTCACGTTTCGCAAACAGCTTAGCTTGGGTTGGATTAGAGTAAATTCTTCGCGTAAATTTCAACGTTTTGGAATTCTTTTCGCGGTCCTTGTTGAGAAGAACGTTGAACGCATGCAAACCCGCGATCTCAAGACATTCAGGACAGACGACGCGAGCATCAGTCAAATCGGCAGCCTTCCTAACTGTGAATGTGCGGCGGCACTTCATAGAGAATACTGCCATGATATCACGCGCAGTATCATTGCGCCATTGATGTCCAAGAGCCTGTGCTTGTCGCGCGCGCGACTGCTGTAGTGCCGTCAACCGGCTATCCTTGATGGACGTGATGCTGGGAAACTCATGACCATACAAACGTTCAACATACTTGTTGACATGCTCTGCGCCACCACCCCCAGCACTCGTTGTTTCTAGGTAGATGCCAATAGCCTCGGAGTATGCACGAGTAAGTCCTGGACATGTCTTGATTATTGCTGGTGGCGGGGATGGTCGTATATCGGTGGGAATGGCAGGCATGATATATTTGTCGAAAGTTCGAACAGCGACTGGTTTTGGGGGTCGTTTACACTGATTCCTCAACCAGTGCTCGCGGAAGCGTCCTGGTTGATAAGGACCCTTGAGCCTGATCGCCTTCTCGCATCGGGAGCAGATCGCGGCGCACGGATCACTGATCAGGACCCGGACATCTGGGTCTCCTCCATCCTTCGAGCATGCAATGCGCAGCTTTTCTGATTTGCGCTCGCTGCCCACAAATACTCCAGCTCTGACTTGCTTCCCAACACGGCGATCATTCATCGCAGAAATGCTTGCACCGCCTGGACCTGGAACTCGCAAGTCTTCGGGAATTGCAGCTTTACGTTCTGCTTTGGCGGTCTTTATCGTCGACCTCTCTTTTGTCGCCTTGGGTATCTCCACGATGTCCTTAATCTCCTTCTTTTCTCTTTTTCGGTCATTTGCTCGGATTGGAAGTCTCTGAGATGAGGAAGAGATGGACGAGCGCGGCGCAAAGATAGAGAAGAGGGATTTAGCGTTGTTCGGCTTAGTACATTTCGTTGGCCTGTCCGATTCGTCTGTTGATGATTGAGGGCGTTTAATTAGAGCTCTTGTCGGACTCTGAGGGACCCTTAGATCATCATCAATTTCCATGCTGTCTGGTCCATTCTTCGGCGATAGAGGGGGTACGACTTGTGCCAATGGTGGACTAGGAAGTATTGCGGCGGGCTGGATGTTCGCAACGTTTCTGTCGCAGTCGAAGTCGATTAATGAATCTGGCATAAAATCCTATATACTGGTGAGTTATCATTTCTAAAATAAAGATTACGAAGTACTTACTTGTTGCATTATATTGATAGACTCGAGTATCGTACAGAAGGCTCGAATGCGATGTTCTCGAGCAGTTTCTGATGTCCACAGGGCGTCACCCAGAACGTTGTGCGCAACTGTATTAACAGCGATAAGAGGGCAGTTAAAACTGTTGGTCTGGATAGCACATGGTAGGTCCTGTGTAAACGTAGCTTCCAGCGCGAAATATCGCTTCAGCCAAATGGATATATGATGGACAAACTCGCGAGGAGGCTGGCGCGTCAGCGAATCACCGAAGCGTACATATCCAGTGCGGAAATTGATGGAGCACGATGTCCAATGGACGGGTGGGCTATATAGCAAGAAATGGAGTTCCTCGCATGACGACGGCGCTGAAAACAAGGTAATGTACTTCTGAAGTAGTTGATAGCCACCATATGACGGCTGATCATAGGCTCCTTCAGCAATGAGGTTGGCAAAGTGCGTCCCGGCAATCCGAATGCTACTATTTGATCCATCACGTTGCTTGAGACGGTCAGCAAGACCGTCGAGAAGTGCATCAACAATGCTACCAGGTAGGTAATTTTCGCTGAGTACTTCCGCGATGAACTCGAATTGAACATCTTGTGTCTTGACAGGTATCCGCCCTGTCCATCCAGCCACTGAGGCTGCGAGTGACATGGCAGAGGTATGTAGTTCTTCTTCACTGGGAGGCCCATCGTACAACCATTGAAATGCGTCGCCCCAAATCGCTGCAGACTTGCATGCCTGCCGAAGCGACGAAGCAAGTGTGAGATACCACAGGGGGAGATAACGGACATCTGTGGTACGTGCATCTCTGATGGATTTCGCGCCGTTAAGCCAGGCCTGACCGATTGTTGATTGTAGGCGCTGAATTGTCGTGAATGATGGAACCTCAATGTCCAATGTTGGAATGAATGATGGATCTGCTGGACTGAAGTCGAGGTCTGCCGGCTTTGCCAGATCGCGCTTGTCGTTCCTTGTATTCCATGGTGGAAGCGATGTGCTATTCATATAGAATGATGCGGGTGACTGGGCGAGGGATGGAAGAAGATGAGAGTAGACATCGGGAATGGCTTGAATACGCGACAGCTCTAGGCTGACATGGCGGGGAATGTCATGGTACCGCCGATTACAACCTATCCATTCTGTAGAAATCTATAATGGGTTTGGATGATTAAATTCTTCATCGTCGAAGACATGAAGCTCCTCCATGGCCTGAATTCTTTGAGAAACTGAGATGAAGACTTGGGAGGCAAAATGGTCACTGATTGTTAGTTTACACAAAGTTGTTGTATATAAATATTTCGAGTTCTTTGTCGTCCATTTCTGTACAGTGGACAAGACGCGAGTGTGTACTACCATGCTTAGAATGATAATTGAGACGTGGACGATCGCCTCGGCAGCCCTGCATGCCCGCATTTTCGATCCAACAAACATTACCCATTGTCCCATTGTCCGCATTCTTGATCCAGGCTACAACTCTGACAACCCAAATTTGCCCGCATTCTGGTCTAAGCTATCGCTCTTCCAGACGAAAATTTGCCCGCATTTTTGATTCGAGCTCCTCACGGCATAAACACGGGTCCTGTCGCGAGAAGGGCAATTCGTGACACAGACTGCTGCTGCTATGCCACATGTTCCGCCCATATCACTATTCCCATGCATTCAGACTATTCATGTTCTTGCCCCAGATTCTTCAGGCAAGGAGTTCAAAGGCTGGAATGATATCCTCGACTCTGACAGCCTGCCTGCTACCCCCACCCATGCGCTATCTGATTTGCTCTTTGCATTAGACAGTACTTCAATATTTGATCAACCTTTCATACTGCATCGAGCTGCACTGCTCAACCCACCCTCTACTTGGCATATTCAAGCGACACTTCATTATACTCTGTTAATACCTAGAACCCCTCATCGAGTAGGTGAAGCCTGTGTTCACTTTACTGGATAGCATGCTCGAGCGAAACAGGGCACTGATGCTTCTAATATCTATACTTTTTTTAAATAGACTATTAATAATAAATAGAAATGCATATTCTGTTAGTAGATTTCTTTTTTAATTCTTCCGATTCTGTTGATATTTTAATATCTATTTTACAGAACAAAACTTAATGCTAGCGAAAATATAATGTATGCTCATACATACGATGCTACAACCAGTACTAATATTCTTCAAAAATATATTATTACACAGTATGAGATTAACTAAATCTCTGCATGTGCTGCTTATAGTTTCAAGATCAAGGCAAAGGCAGCTATGCTATTACTAAACAAGTATCTATAAATAAATAATATACTAAATATGTTAAATCTACAACTTGATAATAATATGAACATTCATCTAGCATTCTCTTAATAAGTGCTTGTCAATGCTATTATAAACTTCATTATTGCGAATGATCAAATATGCATCTTTAATTTATTCTACAAGTCTTATAACTGATTATTGACAGTCCATTAATATTATTAATAATACTTTTTTTTTCGCAAGATTGTGCTTATCTGTTGCAAGAGTTTCTAGAATAGTAAGATTTCACTATGTATGCTCGCATTGTGAAAATGCTTGATTTATACTATAATGAGCTTTCTGAGCAAATAACAATTTATTGTCAAATTCATTTTAATTAAATAATTTTAACATATTCTCTATAATATTCAAAAGATGACATTTCATATATGCTTGATATCTAAACAGATTTAAATATCCACCCTTTTTTTGTCATCACTGTATATTGAATTTAGGCTATATTTAAAGAAAAAGATATTAAATTTGAGCTGCAAATGAACCTTACTGTAGTGTTTCGATTGTAGGTTCACGACATATAATACAATATAACATGAATTTATAATGAATAGATTTGCGGACCCTTAAATTCCCTTATTTGAACAGCTCTGTCGCAGCCAGAACTGAAAATTTCTGCTTTTAGATACATATGCCTAGCTAGAAGGCGCTGTGATATGATATATAATATGTATAGGTTCGCTTCATAAGGCTGCATGATTCGATATGTAAAACTACAATCAAAATATTATAGTATCACATTTTTATCAATGTTGAATTCATATATTGGAAATCACATTGCCAAAGCATTGCTCTATGCTGTTTGCCAGCTTGAACTTCTTGATAGGGTACTGTACTATTTCAACCATAGGTTCACGGCACGGGTCACAGGTCCTAAAAATGAATCTGTTATATAAGTAAGTCACTTAAATTTTTGGCTGGTGAATATATCTCAAAATAGTCATAATTTAACTATTTTTTAAAATTTTGCTCTCTGTCAGTTTTTTACAGTTTTCAAGTATTCTTTTGAATATTTTGTACCTAAAACAGAAGATTTTGAGAGAATACATGCATTTTATATAAATATTTCTCTTGATAGTTGTACTACAAATAAATTATGATAAATCTATTTTTCATATGTTACGGTGGTTTCGCGAAAGTGAACATGCTATCAAACAAGTTCATAGAGTCATAAGTCACATTCCATAAACTTATAGTCGAAATAGTACAGTATGCTTTTCTTATATTTTCTCTAGTTTTAGCTAATGACTATCTTTACATTAATTATATCACTTCTAATAATATAATAAATAATAATACATTTATAAAGACTTTTAAGACGACTTTTAAGCGACTTCTCAAATCAAATATTACATTCATAGCTGACTAATGGTGTATTCAATGAAAAGCTTCTTAGTTTATTTTATATTTGGCTTAATTAACTTTTTACTAAATATTTTTTGCATATTATAAACCTTTTCATATACTGTAGACTTTAATTCAATTCATCAGGCCATGTGACGTGTGACCTGCCTAATGAAATTTTTATTTCATCAGATTATCATATATAGTAATAGCTATGGTGGCGGAGCTGCAGCGGAAGCACAGCGGAGGCCCTGCCGGGGCAAATTTCACGAGATTTCAAGTGATAGTTGTGATATTTCGTCAGATTAAGGTTTCCTGTGACCTGTAACTGATGAATTGATTAAAAGTTTATAGTATACAGTTATTAACGAGCTAAAGCTGTTTTATGACAATTTTTTTATTTGTTTATAAAAAGCATTTAAAATAGTAAATATTTATCTTTATATATTTATTCTATCATACATATTTTGATATAGATTCGTAGATTGTTAACGCGCCGCGGCAAGTTTCTCTATATTATTAGATGTTTTTTTTAATGAAAACTGTAATTTATTCTTGATTTATTCATTTATTAATCTTTAACATATTTAATAATTAAGTATGCACATCTATTTTAGGAGATATATTTCTTGCTTTATATTTTCATTATAAAATACTTAATTCTATTTAAATGATTGATGATTATTTTAAAAGTAACACTTTGTGATTGCTGTTCACAAGTCGTCTAAATGAGGCGAATTAACAGAAATTGGAAGAGTTGCAAGATATTTTTATAATATATTGCATATTTGTCTTCTAATTATATTTAATAAATTGTAGATTGCATATGAGTTTTAAAAGAATCTTTTTCTTGAAAACACTCCTTATCTTTCCAATATAATTATTGCATTCGAACTTATTATTTTTAAATAAGAAAAACTTAAGGAATCAAAGGTAAATTTTGTTAAATTGATCAATGTGACACTGATAAAAATTATCGAATACTATATGATTATGACTATATATTCATATTATAAATTATAAATCTTTCTTATCTCTTAATTAAATACCAAAAATCATCGTCGATCACTTATTCGATATGAAAAGTTAATTCACGTACTAAGCTCGACTACTATGAGCACTTCACTTTGCAGAAAACTACAAATTCATGTATAGTTTTTATTCAGATAGTAAGTACCTTTATACTTATTCAGATAGTAAGTATTTTTATACTTACTGCACCTCATATTTTTAAAGTTTAAAAGTTCAGTTGCTAGGACTGCAAAAAATTGCAAACCGAATCGGATTGCAACTGTTTAAAATTGGTTTCAATTAGAACTAGTTTGTGGTTGCAGCCGATTGCAGTTGTCAGTCCTGAGCCATCGTGAGATAATCTGCAACTGGGCTGAACTGATTGAGATTACTTTTTCATTTAAAACAGGTGTATCTATTAAATTATGAGCTCTGCAGTGGTTTTTAGACTTAGATGTGAGTGTACGAAATGTAGCACAGTGAATTTTGCACTAAATGGCTTCCAGGTCGATATTTGTAGAGGTCATATTGCATAAGTAATAAATAAAATACAGGTGAAATTATGCTAAATTATATTTTATTGCTTAATTTAATAATAAATTACTACTCAATTTAAATACTATTAAATTCAGCTTTGAAAATCGAATATTTCACTTTCTGAAAGTGTAGCATTTCATCTAGTATTGAATACAGTAGCAGTTGATATCTGGTAGATATTCTAATTAAGCCTACTTTTTAGACTGAACAGAATACAAAAGTACTCAAAGTGATCTGAAATAGCAGTTACAAAATAATAAGCATTGTTACACTATGATTATATATCATTGATATAACTGTATAATACTCTTTTAACATTTCGTATCTGGTTCAGACCAATCTTAGTAGGGTGGTGCAGTAAACCTCCCAGAGGTATTAGTAACAGTATCAATATTGACCTCCGAGGAGGCCATAGTTCTGAAACTGTTAATAACGGTTTCGATACCGATCCTGAGCTCTCCGCTTTTTTAGTCATGTGACCAAGGGGGTGTCCCAGATGCGTTATGATACATGACCTCGACCTTTCGGTGTTCTGAGGGTTTTTGACTACTGAGATTCCGAATTTGAAGGTTCCGAGGCTTAAAAATCAAAATCCATGGAGATATGACACATTTTGTGAAATTTTTTTTGTGATGTTCCTAAAGTGAATTTTAGCTCATTTGGTGCATATTTCAATTTTAGCCAAAATTATTTTCGGACCTACGTCTCAGAGGTATTGTCTTATAGGGCAGGTGCCGCACCTTATATAGTAAGTTCTTGTACGTTCTATAACTTTTGACTCGCTACTCGGATCCACCCAATTCTTTGATTTTTCCTACTTTCAGGGTATTTTACATCTAGAATTGGTCTAGTGTATTTTTTTACATTTTTGACATCCCCTTGCATGTGACTCTTCTCATGTCATCAGTATCATGCCGGGATGCCATGCCATGCCTGGATCTGTCAAGCAGTGCCAGCTGACGCACCTAGGATGAAAAACAACTAGTTATTGCAACCTCTAGTTTAGAGTAAACAACTAATTATGATCTCTATTAATTAAAATATAATAACTAGTTGTTTCCAGTGCATAGGGTGTGTGAAATGCAACATAGGGTCCTTGAAAATTGTCGTAAGCTTTTGAACGGTCAAGCAATGGTCAATTCCATCAATTAGGCTTCTGAAAAGTTATGAGATGCATTCGTCAGCTGATACCTTTGAAAATGTGCTCAATTAGTCTTTAAGTGTTAGTGGTACTGCCCAAAGTAGATGCGGAATCTCTCTAAACGCTGTTTTCTCTTCTCGCGACAAAGTTTGAAGGAGAACCATAGTATTGTGCGGCGCCTGTCTTAGTCGATGCAATAAGACATCACATGCTAAGAGAAAAAGTAAAAAAACAGTTAGACTACAAAGAGTAAAGAAAAAGCAAAACAACAATCAACGACCTAAATTGCCATACTATTGACTTCTTTTCCATTGACATATTGTCAATCCCTCAAAATATATCATGTCACATCCGCGTTTGATCGAGACATCATTCATTCTGTTTCGCCAATTCAACAAAAACAAGCTTCATCGCACTACTAAAATTAACGTATGTATATACAAAGGATTCTACAGATGCTGTAAATACAAGATGTACTATCTATCCAAATTTCAGGATAGTACTATACTACTGTAGTGTTTCGATCATAGGTTCGCGACATATAACGCGAACCTACAGCGAATAGATTCGTAACCAAGCACAGATGTGGGAATTACCCGATTTGAATAGTCCCGCCGCAGGCGGAACCGAAAATTTCTATTTTTATACAGCTGTGCCTAGCTTGGAGGCTCCGTGATGCGATATCCTTTACATATAGGTTCGCTTCGCAGGCCGGCGTGATCTGATATGCGAATATCCGGTCGAAACGCTACAATATTATAATTTCGTTTTCATGGGGTGTTATGCATTATGCATAATTGTTCCTCTTCATTCAGGGTTCAATTTTCTTATATGGACTGATGGGAGCGGCGGCAATAGCCACCGCACCAGAAAATTTCCTTTTGGGGCCTTATCTCGGTCCAAATTTTAGGTGTTACACATTATGGTACTCTTAACTCTTTATTTCACAGGCCGCCATTATGCGTTATATGAAGATGAAGTCGTAATAATATAGTAAGCTACATGTAAATACATGTCCAAAAAGATCAAGCGATACATATAATCCTAAGATAAGTCCAAGGACACTGTACCGAATGATGTTACATCAAAATGGTCAAATCAGAGCTCACCAACCTGCCAAACAAAGTACGACAGCCTGTAAACAATTTGCCGTTAGCCGGCCATCGACGGAAAGGTCTTTAATTCCTTTAATTGTCAACTGTCTTTAGCTGTCCCAGTCCTACTGCTCATGAGGAAGAAATACCCTCAATCTCATAATAAAATTGATTTTCTACTGTTAGAATCTTTCCTCGTCGTCATAGCTATTAGCCTTTACAATTTTGGACTTCTTGCTCCAAAAAAGGATGTATCACAGAATGTTCGACTACTTAGCATGCTTGTGCTAATCCTTTATACTTCATACACTTTGAAAAAGGTGGATTTGACACATCTGATGGCAGATCATTTCAAGAACTTCCGGCACTGACCACACACCTTCACTTTTGCACCTACTATCATGGGTCGCAAGCTCAAGTCTGCTCTGCGAAAGCCTAAGTCCAGTTACGACAGAACCTATTACAATCAGTTTATGCCTTACCTATCTGTTCCAACTTCCTCATTATGCTAATTTGTTTCGCCTTAAACATAAACCAGAAATACTTACAAAGAAATGTTAAAAATATCACGAAACATGCAGGAAGACAAGGGAAGGAGACTCTTCCAATAATGTCAATATTGAGTCAGAGGATGAGCCTAAACATGACTTGGAGGGAGAGCAAGGCAAGTCTGCGGCCTGACGTGTTACTGAAAGGTAAGCCAGTTTTTCGAGAGAAAGACTTTGCAACTCAGAGTTTGTTCTGCAAAGGCGTCTTATGATGTATCTAATTCCAGTTATAACGGCGTCTTGATGCTTAAATTCAATGCTAAATTGACGTATATCTGTTAAGCCATTGTTTCTTTAGTAAACTTCGATCTAAATCACCTTTCAGTAGTATTATTCTCAATTAGTACATTTTTCGGACCACTTGGGTGCCCGAGGATCTCACATCTCCTCTCTAGTTCATTACATCATCTATACAATATGACATCACTGAACGACAACCTCTCTCAAGCTATAAAGGTTTTGAGTATGCTGGAGATGCAGTTAGAGACAGAAATGAAAGGCACATCCTTCCGGAATTATGAAGAGTCATTATATGCCATAATGTGAGAGGACGACCTTTGTATGGATGAGATGATCTACAATGCCACATCCCGCATTTAGCATCTGCAAAAATCTGCATCGTCTTTATATGAAAGAATCAGGATACTCATAAAAAGGGATTCTGCGATTTTGACGGTGACTATAAGTAAGCTTGCGTGTTTCGATAAGACAGTGTCGATTGCTGTTGATCTTAATACTAGGGTGGTCAAAGATCCTTTCTACTTTCACATTTCGAGTATCCATGATAAGGGCGAGCTGCTCTATCAATCAATGTAATACTAGCATATATTCAACATAGGAGTCCATTTTTCACTTTGATTTATTGATGAATCCAAGGAGACACTGTTAAATATTAATAAGGCTTTAAAAGTTCATTTCGGGAATTTTTGCAGCACCTGAAATCTGAAAACATTTGTAGAACTATTTTACGGCAGAATCGGTGCTGATTCAAAAAAGCAGTATATAGCAGCATATTATAGTGTATTGAGTCGACAACACTCGCCAACTGAGGGCGCGCTAATACCGCTTTCGCTCATTCCCTTTGACTTCTGAACGGAAAAGCAAGTCAGCATCGAAGCAGACAGATTTCGAGTATGTGCCAACATATTTGATATCCTGAAACTATCCAAGGCAAGAACTATGCGTTCAAGGTAGAAACCTCAACGAGTTAACGAATTATGTGAGTTTATCTGTACTTGATCTGCTCAGATATTTCAGAGATCCGATCCGTTTGATCCGTGGACTTGTAGTGGGTCAGATTACATACAGATAGCAGATCAGCTTCTGGAGGCACGAGTACTCGTTGCGAGTATTTGTATTAACTTATAAATATTTATATATATATTTAAACTTAATTTACAAATTTTTAGCAAGTCCAACGGCCCCTCCCAATAATGGTGGCTACAAATTTAAACTATCCCGGAACCTTCTTTGGTTTTCGCGGAGTTACCTTGCTCATTTTTGCACACAGCTCTATAAATTCCCTCTTTTGTCTCTAAGAGCCCTTACATCCCTCTAAAAGTAGCCAATCGCACGAAGTACATATGATCTCTTCGTCAGAAAGTGTTTTCCAAGTCTTGAGACGACGACAAGAGGGATAGAAATCTCAAACTGCATTTTTATGAAAAAATAAAAAATATAGCGATGGCTTTGTCCGTTAAAAAGGATAATGATAGCGGAGTGAAGAGCCATTTCGTTGTCCCATTTCAGAGTATTGAAGATTGAGCTCTCATAGGTATGATCTAAAATAAAATGCTCTTCCAACACATCACTAAGAAATCCTGACGCGTAGGTGAGATGGAATTTCTCGGCTTCAAATCCAATAATCAAATTAAAGAGTCTGTGAAAATTTGGCGCAACAATATTATTTCAAGGAAAAGAGAGTCGTACCCTTATTGATGAAAACTTCTCAATGCTTTCCAAAACTCAGGAATCCGCTACGGATCACTACAACAGGCCAGCATGAGGGTGGAGTCTGCTGCCTTGAGCATTGTCTCTAAGATGCTCTCTGCAGGAAACAACAACTTCAAAAACTGTGAAATATATGAGTTCAAAGTGCAAGATGTTGTAAAAAGCTCAACATGCCTGGTCTATTATATAGATCTGGAGCAGATCATCGCCATAACTTAGAGCACCATGGAAATCACCCAGATCAGGCGTGGAGTGCATATGTAAAAATACAATAATGTGGTAGAATTTAAAGAGATATGTAAATGACTTTTAGGCTCTGAGAAATCAGCATACTCTATTGTTTTTACATAGTTTCCTAATGCACAGAGAGTCTTTTGTAAGGATTGAACAGAGGCCCCATTGTCTATGTCGAAGGGAACGTCGAAGAGTGCTAGTGCATTGTTGGGATCGCGGGATTCAGCGAAAAAGGTATATAATTATTGTATACAGCGTTGGCAGGCCCAAACTCAAGAGGATTTGTAATAAAATGAAAGTTTAGTATGATGATATCCGAGGAATTCGATGGCGCGAAAGTGGTCTACGGTGTGGAACCCTTGGCCACGAACGTGGAGTACTTTTCATCATCCACAGTCAGGTCTTGAATGGTATCAAATGTGAGTGGAGAAAATTAGAATACATCTTACCCGCCAGGGCTCTTGCTTTGAGGCCTCTTTCTTTGAAGTTCCATTAGACGCCTTGAAAGCTCTCTCTTTCTGATAAAATTTTTTTAAATGACAATGCGGACATGAGAAGGAGGCCCCTTCTAGAGGACTTTAATAGTCCAACGTCAAACAGCTTTTGCTGTCTAGACCGAAATTCCTTATTTGAAAGCAGTACATGCGAGTATAATGATCACAACTAATAACCTCTCCCCCTTCTTGACAGATACAGCACACCTTTATAAGAATATAAGTCAAGAAAAGACTAGTCACAGCATAAACAAATTTGGTTGGAGAAGACACCCTCTCTGGTGCGGGTATGGAGGGTAAAGGGCTCGAAGGGGACACCTTTGACGGTAAAGCCACACTCTGGCAGCTGTGGGGTGGCAACGCATCGTAGTTCCAGACAGGCCAAAGCGCGAGTCCTTCGTCTTGTGAGCTGTATGAATTTTACCGTGGATGGCAGGACGCGTATAGTGGCTTTATTTTTCTGGGTTTCTGAAATGGAAACAGTAGACCGTTGACTAGGCCCACCATTGGACTTGCGAGCAGTTTGTTTGGTGCGAGTCATGAGTGGGAGTTGGGGGAAAAGGATCGTGCAGATCGTTTGATTACTAAGCGAAAATATTTGACGTAACTTGTCTCTCTCTCTCTCTCTCTCTGTGTGCACGGTTTTCATTTTAAAAGAACGAACTCGCTGCCTCAAATGGGCAGGACCATCTGGACCTCTCATCGTCGACATCATGTTCGCGCCCCTGATCAGGATGGAACCTGTCGCATCTCTCTGCACAATTTTCATTTTAAAAGAATGAACTCGCTGCCTCAAATGGGCAGGACCGTCTGGATCTCTCATCGTCGGCATCATATTCGCGCCCCTGATCAGGATGGAACCTGTCGCACCGGTTCCTCAGCCCGTATCTAATGCTGCCCAATCTGAACAAAATCCTCCTGTCCTATCAGCCGGCTATCCTGCTACTGGTGGAGCAGACGCTTCAGCATCTTGGTGCAGCTGTGGCGAGACTGTATCAGCCTCACACATCCTCCACTCTTTATTGCTAGATGTACCATTAGGCTACCGGTCGAGAGTTTTTACTCGACCTAATCTATCATCCTTCGTCGATACGTGCACTCGTCCTAGCTCAACTCCGTCATCTGGAACTATTGTTCCCCATCAGCACCAGATACCCCAATCAATTGGCCCCATTCTGAATACTGTTGCCGTCAGGATAGAACTGGTTGTGCCGTCACTGCAACACGTAATCAAGCCCATCGCCCTCATAGAACAGGACCGTACTGATCCAGCATTGAGTACTTCCATACCTGATCCATACCATGTACCTTCGAACATGCAGTCACCAGATGTGGACAATATTTGGCATTGTTCAGTGTTATCTTTCTAATTGATAACATATCCATATCCTAATAATAGCTTTATAAGCAGACAGCTGAAGGAATTTATTCATAATGATGTGTCTTGTCTTAGCTGTGAGTCACGCTTGACTTCGTCAGATCTTTGTCCGTCAGCAAACAACGAAGCATTCAAATTACTTCAGCGTACTCGCAAAATGCTCAAGAATGGCACCACAAATGATATTGTGGACATAGTTAAGAACTACTCCAGTAATATGGACAAAGTGCGTAGGACGTCTACTGAATCTCAAGACTATGTGCCTGTGGCATGCTAGGTAGCGTCTGTGAAGGGGTAGTTTGGCCCCGCTTGTCCCAGTAAAAATCTATCTGTACCAATACGGCAATCAGAAAATGCAATGTTACTGCCACATACTGAAGAGGGTGTGATAACAGCAAAGTGGGGACAATGACGCAAGGTAAGAAAGAGTGATTTGACCGCGCTCGTCAGGGCAAAAATCAGGGACAGTTAAATGCGTCAAGACAACAGCAGGAGAGACATACTACGAGATTTGTTGCCGGAGATGCTGGACCAAATCAACTTTGCAGTGGTCTTCGCTCTTGAATTGGGATAGGAGGGCAATTCTGCAGCTAGCGTGGCTTCAACGTTAATCCTAACGACTGCTTTTATTATACTGATACAAACAAATCAATCCAACTCAATAATAGGAATGAATCGCTGAAAGAGGTAATCTGCCTCCTCGTGATACCGCCACCTATTCTCTGTTCGCTTATTCCAGTATCTCTCAAACTTCTGGATTTCCAGGAATCTATGGCTATCAGATAGAATAAAGTGTACTGATAGAATAACGTACCGGCGGCGAACTATAGGATGAATATCCTCCAAAAGAGTGGAGCAGGTATTGTAGAGATTGATTTCGGCCATGTCATGCCACTTTTGAAGAGTGGTAGGTACATCTGCGCTCGCCAACAGTCTTGGTGAGAAAATAGTTCAGTGCGGTGGGGGACTGGGGCCATTTATCGGTGGTCATGAATTGTTAATAATCCAGGCGATACATCAATGCCTATTGATTGGTTAAATAGGGTTGTACAAATCAAGGATCACTCACCTTGGCTAAGGTGTCACTAACACCAGCAACCCCAGTCACTGCACGCCAATATTGCTTCAAGACCACCTCAAACTCGTCTAGACGATCCTCTGCTTCGGCATACTTGTAGTATTTGAACACAGTCTCCAGAGCATCCAAGTCATTGATAGTAAGGGGATGGCAGATGTAATAAACGAAGTCAGTGTCATGAATAAGTTTTTTGCGAAAGACACAGCACACGGTCTTAAGCTGCGATGACAAGGAACGCACCACAGCCTTGAACGTAATCCCTATTGGCAATCCATGGCGGGATAACAGGGCAAGAAGTGACATTGTAAGCATTTCAGACAGGTAGAGGGGCATCCATGATGGTAATTGATTTGTGTTTTTAGCCATGGGACTTTTTAACTGTACACCAATCAAGTGACTATGGTCACAAACAGTCATGCCCGTCCACTTAAACGTCTTCACGAACGGGTACGTTCTACAAGTCATATATTCTTACACCATTCTCATGTCAATAAGAGGAGGACAAATCGAACACGCCGCTCACTTCGCCATTGTATTCCACAACTGCCCTCGTCATTCCATCCTCCACCCAAAGCCCAACGAGAAAATATGTAAAACGTACTTAGCTACTAAATTCCCGCCTACTTTAGAATGTTGTCCAATTGACACAATCTTTACAATGACAACACCAGGCAAAGTGACCATTGTGTGCCTCAACAAGTCGCATCTAACACGTGCTTACGCACTTCTTTTCTCCATCTTCCCACTATCATAAATTACCTTCAGGACGCCATTAATTTGATTGTCAAAACAGAAAAAGACATAGTTCTCGCTCACGTTTACAATGTCTGTGAACATGTCGTGCTTGAATATGTTAATGGTTTAATGGTACCAAGCATATGTTCTATCCTGAGCACCTACTTCAACGAACTGGTTGCCTTTCCCATAGAATACCGTAATACGGTTCGTTTCAGCTGTGACGCGCAACCGTAATCAACTTACCTATAGTACAAACATCGTACCGTATTAATTATAATACGGTTACGGCGTCCATCCCTAGATGGCATCCAAGAACAACTGATGTAGCCATCTCTTTTTTGAGATGGCAGCGCGCTGTAAGATGGACGTGATGTAGTCCTTTTTTAATCGCGGGGGTGTTGGCCAGCACCCAATTGCTTATGCAATTCGCTCGATTAGGAAAGCACGTGCTCTGCTCTTTTTTTCATTACTGCCACCATGACGACGTGTCTTGGCCATGTCTGGATTACCAGACGCGTCACAATTCATTTCATACAACCTAAATATATCTAATTCTTCCTGTAAACGATGCTGTTTCCGTAATTCCTCTGCCGCCGCTAAACGCGAACCCAAAGTCTCTAAAATAAATGATTACAATGGTGACGTACTGCCCAAACCACTAGGCTATTGCAATACAATAAATTAGGAATGATATAATTATTATTTATGAATATCAATTCTTTTTCTTTTACTTTTCTTATTTGTAACATAGTCTCCAGCGATGACGTAGGAGTTGAGCAGTATAGCCAAAATTCATTGTTTTTACCTAACCTCTACGTTATTGCTGACTAAGCCAGCATCTTTTTTCTCTGCCCAACCAAATGCTCAACATGTCTGAACCTCTGAACGCCTTGCTGTCGCTTATAGACGATGCTTTGAATAGATAATACACCTCATTTCAACACCATGTGAATCGTCATCGCGTGATACTACGCATAGCTATACACAATAGCCATCCGCTGCTACTACTTACTATAGAAAATATGAAATATGATTGGCATCATCTACGTGTACCATGTTGATAACTTATTAAGCTCAAGCAGGGTGACGTTATCTTTGCTTATGATGTTAGTTGTAATGATCTATGGAAAGATATTCTCCAAGTGGTCATCGCGCATCTATATATCGAGTTCACTGCCTTTATTTGGAAGAACCTTACATTACCTTAGGAGCATATTTTCTCCTGATATCCTAACCCAACTGTTGGCTCTCTGAGACCACTATCTAAGTCCGAAAGACCAGTGCTGTTAAGGAAAAGGAGGTACAGCTTTAGAGCATCGCTGAATGTCCATATAAGAAGGATGATGTGTATCATTAGAACTTCAAACACAACAACCACATTTCCTCGTAAATTCAGCAGTGAGAGGGAAGTTTACAGGGGAGTATGATGAGGGCTTAAGCCTGCGTCACAATCTCATAGAGGTGAGTCCTATGTACACAATTAATAATTGGCAGTCTGAATTAAAATTTTTTATAACTCTCAGTGTCGAGATACTGCAGCGGTATTGTAGCGTTTCAATTGTAACTTCATAATTTTTTGCCGTGATACTAAACTCTGAAAAAAATATAGCTTCATGATCAGATACATATGTAGGAATTACTCAATTTAGATGGCCCACTTAATGGCAGGGCCAAAAATTTTTATTTTACAGCGCTTTTCGAAAATGAACGGAATGCACGAAATGAAAAATCGTTACTTGACAATGTTTGACTACCACTTGGCTATGGCGGCACAGACCCTTCTCCTAGCATTTATTGTACAAGGCTACCGTGAATCTACCAGCTATCTACATCTTTGTTATTGTACCCTTTCATCACCATTGACATCTGCCTACTGCCTACCACCTACTGGCTTACTGTAGCAGTACTTTTCTTAGTCTATGTGGCGCATGACGATATTTACATTATGGATATGTGATATTAGTATGCCTAATAATACTAAGGAAATGTCCTTTAGGGCACCCTGATCATTGTCGCTGAACTCAACTACTGTGGCGAATGAGAATGGGAGATGTGCCGCAGCGGCACGGGATAGCCAAACATCTCCAAGCAACGATTTTTCAATTTGTGCATTCCGTTCATTTTCGGAAACCGCTGTAAGCGATCCATATCTAAAAAAAATTCACTGTGACGCGATATGCTTTATATATAGCTTTGCTTCACGAAGTCTTATGACCTGATATAGGACTTAACGGTCGAAATGGTATAGTATTGTCTAGAGACCTACAAAATTCTTTAGAATCACGCTGATCTCAAGAATCTTCTTTTCATTAAAATTAAGGAGAATTGCTGTTTTAAGAACTTTTAGGTGAATTTAGCATTCTTTATAGTCCACGATTCTCATATGTACTTACTTGTTTGTGCGTTTCTACTCATTCTCTTATAGGAGAAGGACTTCAAAATTAAATGAATTTCTTTGATGGCAATTATACAGATGACAAGGATTCTATTGCCGGAAAGAGCATTATCTTCACTAGTCCTCATGTAGGCCCCAAATACGAGAGATTTCACTGACTGGAACTGGGGATGTATATGAGGCTGGAGGATGCTGCCGCTGCTATCTTTTCTGATCTTCGACATTATGAGGAAATAGGCCACGTGCACCATCTGAAGAGGAACTGAACGATAAATATATATGTTTCATGGTAATCTTGTATCCTTCTTTCGTATATACTAGGAGGGATGCCATTTACAATCTTTATGCACAATTGAACGAGAAGCCTCTTTACTTTATACCTGAATATTTTGATGCAAGGTTCGTTGTTTCTATTTTCTCCTTATATAATAATATACTCAAACTTACACAGTTTGGAGAAATCTGAGAAGCGGCTTTGGTGTCATGAAATGACTTTTGCTAAGAATGAAGTTCTTCGCTTAAACACTCCTTCAAATGTCCTGTAGTCATCTTCATTAGCTTTCGAAAGGCTGGAAACTTAAGGTTGACTTCAAAATATTTCTTAGCTTAATTTTGTACGAGAAAACCGCTGGCTTCTGTGATATTAATATGTTTATGAAGGAGGCCGAACAGGCAGTCCCTCAACGTATTATTATTAGACTTTGAGAGAGAGCGCCTAAGGTGCATGCATTAAAGCTATTAGTTTGTAGATGTTTTAGTCAGAGATCTCTTTAATAATTTCATTCCACTTTTAGTTCGTTAAGAAGCTGAAATAAAATTTTAAGAGCTTTGTCGTTGACATACTCAGTTCATTTCTTCGGTCGCTCATAAATACTACGCGCCACTACTTAAGTTTCACATGAGGTTAGTTAGCAACTTCTAATATGTGACTAATTCTATTCAAGCGAATCAAGATGGGCTACCTACGTAGAGTAGTTTACTTAATATATAATAAGGGCAGTGAAGGGAGGGAAAGCGAAAATTAGCAAAGCTAATAACACACAGCATCAGATCAGACAAGATCTGGACTCATTAAGGCATAAGAGCACACCTAATACATATAGCAGGGCTCTTAGTGGGATGCACAGGCTTCAAATTTGAAAGATCTAATAAGGAGCTGTGTGTATCATGAAATCAGACAATAGACAATGTCTATGGTGGACTCACAGCTTTGCAGAGTTAGGAATCAAAAGAGCAAAACTCTTAGAGCTAGAGAAACACTGCAAAGACTAGTAGGAAGTGAGTCCAAGACAAAGAACTGGAGGAGCAAGACTGCAGACTTCAAAATGCGAAAATGATGAGAGTAAGAGGGCAAGAGAGCGACAACTCTGATGGACCTGGGGCTCCCTGGTAAGCTGCATCAGCTGTCAATCAACAGCACAGCCAACAGGCTAGATGTCCATCAAAGGGGGTCTCAAAACTCCGAAGCTGTTAAGAGAAGCATTACAGCTGTTAAAGACTCGCTTCTTGGAGTGGAAATCAGCCGATTCTATCGCAGAATCTGTCTATAACATTTTCGAAGCACTCCGGATCAAGCTACAGCGGTAGGAGGATCCAAAACAGCGAAGTCTCAAATCAAAGAGGTGCAGCACGCTCAGATTGCAACTGTTTTACTCGCGGATAGAAGCGTTGGAAAGCTGGCGAGAATCCGCTCACGATGACACCCAACACGATGGGGTAGCGGCGCGGCGAAGCTCGATGTAAACGCAGATTCCGGGAGTAGGGAGCGTTTTCAGAGGCCTCTGTACGCCCCACACCTCTCCCCCATCCTTCTCCCACCTTCCTGCATAAGGAAGTTAAATCAGCTAGCTTTATTTGAGTCAAATTGAGTCAAACCGTCATCTGGTCAAAGAATTGCCTTTTTTGATCAAAGACTCACTCCCTACTGCTTCCACTGCAGCCTACCTCCCTTCCAGTCATTGGCCTACACTTACCTAGCCTG
>QLPD01002909.1:0-59697 GCA_003314085.1 Hymenopellis raphanipes
GATACCGTCAAGGACGTGAAGACAATGGTAAGAACCACATATTCGCTTTTACTAGCAATCCTGGAATGACGACAACGTGAACGTGGCAGATTCGCAACGCCCGGGCTGACCTGGAGGATCGCAAGCTTCGACTCATATATTCCGGGCGGCTGCTGACGGATGGGATACCGCTCTTCTCATGGCTGGACACCCACGAAGGCCGCCAGAAGAAGGTCGCGAGCAGCGTCGACGACGAGGTGCAGGAGGCGCGTATTGCCGCGGCCACCACGACGTGGCTGCACTGCTCTGTCGGCGCCAAGGTTGAGTCAGGCCAAGGAGATAATGATGAAGGATTGCAGGTGAAAATCCAACTCAGAGACCCTCTTCTTCCTTCTTATTAATGGGTGACAGGCGACCCAAATGCAACCCGCAAGGGGCTTTGACAGGTTGGCGTCTGTAGGCTTCTCAGAAGCCGACATCGCCAATTTCCGACGCCAGTTTCACAGTCAGTCCTCCAACAACTTTCTTGACGAACAGCACTTTGAGACGGAGGAAGAATGTATGAATGCGTTGAACGTTCTTCTACACTTCTTTGACTGATAATAATATCTGTAGATGACGAACACGCCAGAGCACTTGAAGAGCAATGGATCGATTCGATGGATAACGCTGGAACCGCTTCACTTTCCCAGTCCACGTCTGCCAACTCCTCTATCATCCAAGGTCTGGTCATAGGCTTCTTCTTCCCCATCCTCCCGTTCTTCTTTATCCGCAAGCCGACTCCCCCAGTGTTCTGGGAAGACGGTACCGAATACGAGCCGCCAGATAGCGTCATATTTTCGTGAGTGGTCTCATTGTATCGTCTCTTGACGATCCACTGATATTCCAACCTCGTTAGCCGCGCCATGCAAGTCGGGTTGGTCATTGGCTTCATCGCGAACATAATGTTTGGTTTGTGGAGGTTTTTCTTGGACGCTTCTTGATACAAGCCGCGTTGTCGCCTTGTTACGACTCGAGTCCAGTGAACTTTCCGTTGGGAATCGTACGATTCACTGTATGAATGGACTCGACCCCTCCCGACGAGATTGATGGATGTTGACGCCAATTGGTTGGATGGATCCCAGCGCCCACCGCTACCTCTCCTCGCTCCTTGCTCCTTGCTTCGATAGATGATAAAACTAAAACTTAATGATATCGATATCGAAGGAGACGAATAACCATGAAGCCTTTGGGTGATGATACTTGGTCATGTCTCATGCTAAGGATGCCAGAGGCAAGACGGCGGGGACGCCATCAGTTGCCCGAACGAATTAGGTGGGCACTGAGCTGGAAATGCCTGTGGTCCAACGGCGGTTCCACCCTCAGTATAAGCGCTCATCCTCGTCTTCTGGTTCTAGGTCAAGCTCGTCAGGTTCCCTTGATGTGAAAGGCTTGGAAGTATTACGCATTGAAATTTTCAGTCTCCATTGACGTTTTGGAGTCGACTCACCCAGATCTCTTAGGCCATCTGTCATGCCGGTAACACGAACTATGAGGCCGAGAAGGAAGAGCCATAGTACTACACTATGTAGCAATACTCCTCGTGTCAAGTTGGAATTGTTGAACACGTCTCCAGCTATTCATGTCATTCAACCTTGGCTCTAATTGACAAACTCGAACGAGCCGCCTTCGTGATATGCCATAACATGACTAAACCTAAAACGCCACCAATCGCAATATGAACGATAGCCGCTCTAGAAAGCAGTCCTCCACGAGCGATGGCACCTCGGACATCCAGCCACCTTTCCGCACCACGAACCACCACCCCGCAAAACACCAACGAACCGCACAACCTCAAACTCGGAAGCACAGTCCTCCAGCTGAACATCGCCTCCTTCCTTCGGAAATACCTAGATATCCAAACCGCCGCATACACAATCCTTGCGCCCAAGTTGAGCACATTCGCGTACACAAGCGACGCGTCGCCGAGGCGGAGCCTGTACGCGAGGACTGCAGAGCCCGTGTAGAAGACGGAGAAGACCGCCATCCACGTACTCTGCCCGTTGAGCTCGCGTGCGTCCGCGGCGCTAGCCAGGAACGCCTCGAGCTGGCCGTTCAGAGCCAAGAACGGGATGTACCACAGCCACGCGGAGAGCACGCGCGGCGCGCTCGTGGCGAGGTATTTCGGGGGTAAAAGAATTTGTGCGGCCAGCCCGATGTATGGGGGACCGAAAGTCGGTAGGAGGAGGGAAAAGGGGATCTGGATGGCGAGAAGGGATGTGAGACGTGCGGAGGCGGTGATGAGGTCATTCTTGGAGAGTAGTTGGGAGAAGAGCGAGCGGGAGGTTTCTTCGAGGGGTTGGAGAAGGATGCGTGCGATGAGGGAGCCATAGTTGAGGGCGATGGCGTATCCGCCTTGGTCTTCCAGGGGGCTAAACCAGGATAGGATGAATTTGTCGCCTTCGGTTAGGAAGTGTTTGACGAGCGACTGGGAGGTGACCGTGGCGGAAAGCTTCAACAGCTGGGGGTCGAAGAAAGGTGGTCGTTTGCCTCTATCAGGGAAAATCAGAGAGTGTCATGGGTATTGAAGAAAGAAGGAGAGTACTCGGAATTAGCTTTGGGAAATCTAGGTACAAGGCTGGAGAGGCCAAAGTGATAAACGTAGATGACCAGGACACAGACAGAGTAGAAAACCTGTCCCAGGGCGAATGCTACGAGAGCGCGGTGTTTTCGAGGATCGTCCTTGTTCGGGTCGTAAAACATGACAAGGAATGTCAGGATAGATTTTCCAATGACAGCAGCTCCTTCGGCGCGTAACCGTATTTTGGTTTGCAATCCAGCCATGATGCTACATATCATGTCTACGTGTCAGTATTCTGGTGCAATTAAATAAGGATCAATTCACGCGTTATGCATAGGCTCCTTCATAAGCTCAATCAAAGCACCAATCACATACAGCGATACCGCCTCGCGAAAGTACGGCTGCACGCTCGTCTCTTCGGCAGCATACGCGACATAGAGATACCAAGTCCCCAAAGCAATCGGGCATCCCAACAGGAAGGGAATAAAAGCAACATTACGATGCTGCGTTTCCGGTTTATGGACGCGTAATAAAGCAGTCCGCACACCCTCGCGACTGAGGAAGAGGATCGTGTTCAAGAGCAGCTCAAATTGGATCGTGGCTGTCCCGAATGCGCTGGGCGTGGCGATCCGCAGGAGGGCCTGGTTTAGGACGAAGGAAAAGACGCGCGAGCCGAGCTGGAGCGCTATCAGAGGCAGCGCAGACCCGAATGAGGCCTTGGGTGTCGACATGATGGTGTGCCATCAAGGGGAGGTTTGATCGGTAACTGGGCGGCCCGAGTGCTAGTGCTTGTTTCTTCCCACCATCTCTGTTCAATGGCTATACGCGCTTAGGAGTCGACGCTTCCTCTTGGCTTGGAGGCTGCTGCGCCTTTGTAAACGTTGATGGCTCGACGAAGACTTCTGCTGAACTGATGCACTCTCACCACTTATTCCACTCCCACCACGGTCTATCTACTCCTCATCTTCTGCTGCGCAACCTTGGCATGCGTTTCTCTGTTATCCGCTCGACCTCCTTTATTTATGGATCTACTCAATTTGAGTTTCAAGGTAGCGCCGAAATGTAACGGCGCTGGGTATAAAACCTGGGCGGAAATCTAAGACTCGTCGTCCACTCATGTCTCTGTCTTCCGTGCCGTCGTCCTCCAAGTCGTTGTTCTTTGTCTACGCGCCATATGAGAAACGTATGACCGCGCGACCCGCGCAGCTTTCAGCTGAGGAGCAACGATTATCTGGTCTTGGAGGTATACGTCCTCAACCATTATCCATTCCTCTCCATTGATCTACTTCCTAAAGATTTTGCTGGTATTGTTCTGTACGACGACTCTGAAGACACCGCGGAACCAAGAAGAATGCTGGGCGCTGTGATGATATGTGAGGCTGAGAACGTTAAAGAGTAAGTCGCATGTATGGTACAGGATACGAAATCAGAGCTGACTGTTCTACCAGAGTGTGCGAGAAGATCAAGGCAGACGCACGCCTAAGTGACGGTGTGGTAAGGATCTGCCATGAACTGCGAACTGCAAGATTTTCATGGACATCTCTTTAGTGGCGTGAGGAGACGCTCGTCATTCTACCGTTTCATTCGACGATGCTTCTGCCGTATAAGCATCCACGTTCTCCCCCGCCCATCAATGCATAGAACACCATTATAAGTCCTATGCTAGGCAAAATGAAGATGAATATTTGGAAATCAAGTGTAGGGTCTAACGCGCATAGACCGGGCGTCCTTCGGAGTCTGCAGGCGAGCGCGTAGCAGCCAGAGCCCCACGGTGTTTATAACTTGGTGTAAAACATCGCTACTTTAGTGGTACCGAATAACTTGCAAGCTCAGGCCTCTGAGGTCTTTCGTGCATCACATATTTATTTCATGGTCTCGAACGAAGAAAATATTAAGCATTCATTCAAGTTTCTCGCTGACCTAGGTACATAGAGATGCCTAGAATAGAGCGGCCGCCTTCAATGAACGTCTTCCACTCTCATTTTTCCAAGTCCCTTGTTGACTCCAACCGAGATTGCCAAACATTCTGACCATCGTCGCGTTATGATCTCCTGAACCGAAACATGCCTCTCGTACTCGCCTTACTTGACGCCTCTGGGCTTACTCGGTGATTCCTCCTCTCCATTCTCACCAGCAACCCGCCATGACCAGTGCAGATAAATATCGCGGCGCCGTCGTCGAGGTTAGTGAGCAGGGTCTTCATTCCACCATCATATAATAGATAACAAACATAACCAGGACCTACAACTACCACCTGCATTCGCCTTGCCGTCTACAGAGGTGATATCCCGAGCGATTGAGCTGGCGTACGATCGCGATTTTTCGCATATACCGTGCGTGCGGATGACTCGTCATCATTGCACAATATCGTTCAACTCACAAGGCCACGGCAGAGTGCTCGACGGAAATCGGAAACCGCTGGGATACCTCGACGTGGCGAAGCTTAAGCAGATATGGGAAGCGGGCAAGGCAAATCCCGTACGCGTTGCATATGCCATCGTTGCGCTTTCTAATATTCGTCCTTAGGATGACCGCGTATTGAAATACATGACCAAGTTCAAGCGTGCCGCGACAGAGCCTTATACACTCATCACGCCGGGCTCATCCCTGTCCGAGCTGGAGACTTTCCTCCAGAGTAATATCTTCGCCTTGGGTGCGCTCCCTGTTCTTTCCTCCGATTCTGACCTCAATTTCGCCTTTGCAGTCACCGATTATGACCGCAAATTTGTCCTTGCAGTGGCCACCTCGCATGACTTGGAAAACTTTGTGACGAGACGTGGTTGAATGAGAAAGTCAAAGTGTATTATCTATGTACGGTGTACTGATCTAGAGCAAATCAAGTAGAGAACTTCACACGAAACATACGTTGAATGCGCGTGCAATTTTTGTCACAGCTAGGCTTCAGCTTTAATCCCTATAGACACAATGAGAGCAGTGTCGAGTGTAATGAAAAGACGAAAACTCACATCTCTCATCGCGTTCCATATCCTCCGACTGAGTATACTTGCCGTAGATCTTGTGAGCAAAAAACCCAATCCCCGTCTCAGAGTACATCGCTTCCATGGCCCTATCCGCGCCTTCCTGTGTCGCAAAGAGCGCGAGCGCCCATGGCCGGAAGAATTTTGCTTCATTAAACGTTACTAGCATGCAACATAGGTGAGCGAGGCCTAAAGTAAAGATGCGACGACGCACACATCTCTACAGAAACCACATCAAACCTTTTCAACAAGCCGAGGACCATCTCGGGATCAGCGCCATACGACACGGGCACATTTTCCAGCCTCAACTCTCTGCTCTTCGGCGCGTCCGGATCGAGCGCGGGGGGCTTGTTCTTCGGGAGCTTGACGACCTCGGGCGCGTAGCTCGCGGGTATAGGCGTCACCGTCACGTCGCCCACATTAAACGGTCTCTCTTCAGCGAGCTTGTCCGCCGCGTCCTTGTACCGGAACTCGACGATGGAGACGCGCGCGTTGTGCCAGAGCGTGGTGATCTCGCCGTACTTGTCAAGGCCCGCTTTGAGGTCCGGGTGCCGTATGGGGTCAGATGTCAGTAGGTGCACTTCGCGTGTGAGTGTGGTGAAGGTGCGCCTGCAGTGCAGGAATGTCTGCGGTAATCGACGTGCACAGAGGTGCGGGATCATGGAAGTTAAGAGAAAATTTGATTATTAACAAGAGTCCGCTTCGCTTCGCTCCGCCCTGAATTACCGGGGCCAGGAATATTGCTTTTGGATCAAATATACATCTTGAGCAATGTACTATTAGTAGTATAGTACAGGATTAGTAGTAGTTTCGGAGTGCTCTCGAGACCTGACAGGCTGAACAGTTGAATGCAGATACATCGTGAGCAACGTCACGGTAAGATGACTCACTCGAACCCAACAACGAGAGTTTATTCTTCGTTATGTACCTAATCTGAGCCCGTCGATGCGACGATGGGCCCCAAATTGTGCTCTGCTAATCAGATTCAGTGCGCAAGACGGATGAGTAACTGCGAGGGCGGGCCAATGTATGATGATAGCCCTTGCAGCTGCTCTAAAGCAGGTAGAAACAGTTAACCGTCTGCGACGTGGTCGTATGGTGGGTGCGTCAAAAACCCTCTCCGACATGACATGCCAGACTGAACCTATAGCCAGTGAGGTCTCAAATGTGTCGTAGCTGACTGCACCCAATATCAGCAGAGGGCTGTTGTCGACGACGGATTTTCCAAATCAATGTTCTTTGATACCAAAAAATGTGTGCACCCTTCGGCATTTGAGGTGATGACTGCTGCGACTATTAACCGATACGCCACAGAGCCTTGAGGTCGGACTACGTCATTCGCTGCGCGTTTGCCGAACCGAAGCCGCCGAAGTCGTTGGGAAGTGAGAAAAGCAAGGGGAGGATGCAGATTGTGCGTACATCGTTGAGAGTGCAGAAGGATGAATGGTTGGGTGATGGGTATGGATATGGTTGACAATGCAAAGAAGCAAGTGCTTTGGAACACGAGACCACGAAACGGTGTAGTTTCTTTAATATATGTCTAAATCTAAATAACCAGTAGATAATACTTAAGACAAGTCTCTCAAGTGTTCAAATGTTCACACCGACCAGTTCGTTTATACAAGTGTGTTTGGATTTCTTCTTTCTCCCCATAGTAGTAAACAGTAAGGTACATATCTAACTAACATAATGATAATTGCGAGGGTATAAGGATGTGTGCATGAGAGTCAAGAAAAAAAGGAAATGCGCATGAAGCATGGTAAAGGAAATCAATGTTCCGACGAAAAATTGGGGAGCACCTCGCCAGTGGCGATGCCCTCGACTTTCCATCCCACAGCAGTGAGGTACACACCCCAAAGGACATCCAGGACCTCCCATAGCCCATCGTCGTGGATACCAAGCGCAACGACGTTCTTATACAGCCCGTGGATCGAGCTGATAGACTGCAGTAGCTTGTGCTGCGTATACGTCTCCGATAGCTCACGCGCAAAGGCCCGCATGTCCTCCTTCGATAGAGAAAGCGGCTCGGAGCTCGACACATGAGCCTCGGAGGGAAAGAATTTGGGCGCGGGTGTGGGTGCACACAGGGTGGAGAAAAGGATGTCCTGGCGGTGGGTGTACAGGTACTGCGATAGAGGAGCGTACGAAGCCGGATGGGGAATGCAGAACGGCTGCACGGGGACATGGTCGGCTGGGAGAGGCTCTGAGACGACCATGCGGGGATAATTCTGGCAGTGTGCGGCGAGGACGACGTCGTGCACGGGGAAGAGGGTCACGTTGGATGTCTTGGGCGCGAAAGCGGCGAGGACGTGGGTGGGGCGAGCTTCAGAGCCCGGAACGGTGACTTTTATCGAGGTGGGAATGGCCTGGGCGTTGGCGGAGTCGACGTGGGTCTGCGCCATGGAGAGGTCGCGGAACAGCCGTGGGCCGCAGATGGCGAGGCTGTCGCGCACAAATTGGGCTGGCGTATTTTCCATCTCGGGAATGGTAACATCTTCCGACAGCGGCTCTGAGCGCATCAGCTGGCGGGGAAGGAGAACGGGGACTAGTGCCTCCTGCTTTGGCTGCGTCGGGATGGAAGAGGTGACGAATGTCTTCACTTTGAGAGTGATGTTGTTATGGGCCCTAGCCTTGCGCTGCTTGCGCTTGCGGGAGAGGTTGCCGGGGGCGATGGTCTGGTGGTTTTTGTACGCATTGTACCGCCGCTGGACGTGGCCAGACAAATGGCGAATAGAGAAGTTGCGGCGGCGGAGGGGAGTGTTTTCGTTGACCATGATGGGCGGGAAATGTTGTGTCGGTCATGGTTGTCCCAACCGAACTTTATACGAACCCCCTTGGATGTTGTGCTAGGTCAATTGGGCTTGGATATAGACAGATATGGTAAGCAATCCATCTGTTGCCTTGTGTTTAGGCCATCAATTGGGGTCATCAGCTACCTCTTATGGGAATTTTGAAGCAATCCATCAACTCAACGCCCGAAACAATTGGTGTCGCGTGCGAGGCCTTGAGGGGCGAATCGTCCGCATTCGTCTTACGCTGTAAATGGAGTGGAGTGATGAAATAAGTAAAAGAGTGTACACTCAGCATAATGGATTATTGCATGACCATTGTCAATGTGAACATGAGGTTCCCATGAGATGTAATATCTCCTAAGAGATGGGAGACCTGCTATATTGACTCTTCAATGGACGTATAACGCCGACATGAAAAGTCGAGTCGAGTCCATCCGCGATGACTCTGTGTGATCATATGGCGTCGATATACAGTTATTGGGTTTTCTTGAAGGACATAAATCGCCTGGTATCACGTCTAAGTAAACACCTCTCGACAATTGATCATTGTTAGAGGTGCTCACCAAGGCAGATCTTTTAACCATAACAAGACATACAAAAGAGAGAAAAAAGTCATTGTTACACCAAAAGAACCAAAGACCGCCGACCCTCGGTCCTGTCCTATACACTATAGTAGAATGGAATATGAGTAGAACAGTGTCGACAGCCAACGTGTGGCTGTTCTGGCAAGCCCTCGTCGAGTCGTACAGACAAGACCGAAAGGGCAATTGAGCCAGATATTGCTTGTCGTCGTTACCCGTGGCGAGTCAATGATGTATAGGCGCGGCTACGCTCTAGCTACGCGCCCTTTTGTACACGGAATAAGCGCAGGAGCACATAACGAACGCAACGTGAACTCACAATGAGGACCACCAGGGTGGCCTGTAGGAATATAGTTGCCATGCATCCTGATATTGTGTAGGCTGACTCCTTCCTTGGACCACATCTGCGCAAGTGCCACATCCGCACCTTCCTGACTATCAAAAAATGCATACGCCAGGCCTCTGTCCGTGCCTACATATACACACACAGTTCAAAACATATGCCCAGAAGAAGAATAGCATTTGGGAACGCACGCTGATAAACCCTAGCCACATCAAAGAGCCTCAACACATCCACGAGTAAGCGCGGGTTCTTACGTGCGGACGAATGCACCTGGGTAATCCGGAGGGCCTTGGACGGCTGTACATGCGTCACGTCCTCTATCGCGAGACTGTCCACGATCTGGAAATCCTCGTCGCCTGTAAGCATCCCAATTCTCTCCGCGTTCAGGCGATCCGCAGCTTCCTGATCGGTGTACTCCGCGAGCGCTGCCTTCTTGGAAGGAGCTAAGTATAGCCTTGAGAGTCCGCCATAGGTATCAAGGACGGGTTCAAGCTTGGGATAGTTGATTTTGGAAGAGGATTTGAAGAACACTACATGGGTGGGGACCTCGATCGTGGGCTTTGGGACATGAACAGGCGCGGGTGCGGCAGGAGGAATGTGCGCATTTTTTACCCAGTCGCGCAGAAGGCGCTTTGAGAGCCCCATGATGGTAGCAAGAAAAGACCCGTCGATACACGTGATCGACGATCGCCCTTCGCATGCGCGTGCCACGTGATTGTCGAAAGGTTCTCCTCAAAAGCATCAAGATTCAACGCATATCATTAAACGAGAGTTTATAGTATAGTACAATGAGGTGCAGTAAACAGCGGGATGATAGCCAGTTAAACCGGTGTCGAGTCTTTTATTTTGATGTCCTCTCTATTAGACTCCGATCCTTGCGCCGTCGGTTTACTATCGCGGTTGTCCATTTCTATGGTAATAAGTCTTTGCATGGATCAAGAAGACCGGATACTAACCAAACTCATCCCCACCGTGAGCGTATATGTGAGTATCGATGTGGACAGCTCTGTCGCAGCCTTCAGGTCAGCATTGTCTCGGCCAGAGGAGACGCGATACTCACACTGGCCCTTGCGATCGTGTATTAGCGCCAGTGCCATGACCGTAGCTAAGGCTTTCCGTGCTGACGTGTCCCTTCTCCTCGTTGTAGACGTTGATACCAGTGGACCGGGCGACTCTAATGAGTAGTTGAGACATGGTCATCTCGATCTGCAGCTTCACGATGTAGGTGATGGGGTGGAACTAGAAGGTATGAGCACTGAGCACCCCCCCATAATGCAAGGACCCACCTGAGTGTACACGAAAGGATTCCGCAGCGCCGTCACCCCAAGCAAGAGGACATCCATCCCGATTGATATAACGATGATGTTCTGGTTGAACCTTCAAAGCTCAAACAGTCAAGAAGACGCGAGAAATAGCGAGATGATGCACTCACTTCATGACTTTATCATACTTTGTCAGACCATGGTCGACTAGCCGCCCTTTGACCAATCGAATGAAGAGGATGTTGAGGGCGAGATCCAGTACTGCAGTCGCCCTTCATTAGTCCCTCCCCTCCCATCCGTCTGGTACTTACCAAGATAAACACTCTTCTCGAACCGGTCATACCACTTGTTCGTCTGCCAATCGGTGCACGTTCAGATCTTAACTCCACAAATACGAAGAAGCTCCTACATTGATATACGTGTGGTTAATTTGCAACTGAGCAGGGATCCCTTCAAAACGACACCATGAGATCCCGCGCTCGACAAGTCGAAAACGACCGACTCACAAATACAAGCCGTGGATATCGATATCAAGGTAACAAGTCCTGCTACAGAGTACTTGAGAAGTGCCTATTACAATCCCGGAATGAGATCCGCAACTTGTCGCGGCCAGATGACAACGAAAACCCACCCGCTTCCTTGGATTTGAGAACAGAATACACAGTCTATTGACGATGATGAGCATCAGACATTGCACCTGCGGACCATCAGTGGGGACCGTCGGCCGATTTCCAATGGTGGGTGGGCTGACCTGTGCAATCCAGCAGATGATACAGGCGAGGAAGAACCATATACTTGGCGGTATGTGTTCCGCTCTGCCGTTAAGTATGTCAGATTCATCCGCGCCGAGCTCCCCGTCGACGGAAATCATATTACGCACAGGTAAAGCCAGGCAATGATCTACATATGTAGTAAGTACTTGAGAGCACGAGAAGGTTATGGCGTACCGCATATGTCGTGTTGGCCAAGATTTCTAGCCATACCATGAAGATGTAGGCCGAAAACTAGTCGTAGTCGACTTTATTAGCGGCCTGTCACAATAAATGAGGTGATGTAGCGCGCCTACGTACCCTCGAAGCACGCCGCGTCTCCTTGACAGCCGTCCAAAACACGTAGATCACAAACCCAAACTAGCCTCACAAGTCCACGATGAGAACGCAAGTAATCCCCATGAACGTAGGTAGGTACTTGCATAGAACCCGAAAGCGATTGACCCAAGCATAAGATCGCCTCGTGTAATCTCCAGAGGGACAAACCTACATTAACCACGAGCTCGTAAGTAAGTATCAAGAAGACTTGGGGAAGACACATACGGCTTCTCAGTCTTAAAGCCTACATCGACAGCCTCGGACATGACGATGATACTGCAAAGACCGTCATAGAAACCCTCTTCAAGTTCTTATATCATTCGTAAGGGAGCGTAAGGGGCGCAGAAACGAAACAGAGACCGAATCAAGATTCACTTCCATATGATCAATATAGAAGGAAACGCCACCACCAGGGAAGCGGACCGTTAGCACCACCGGGGCTTCAAGTTTTTGGAAATTCGCAGCTCACAAACTTTAAATGACATGATTCAGGTGATAGAAATGGCGGACACTCGTCGCGCAGGGCAAGAGTAACGAGTTCTTTCCGCGCTACGGTCCACGGCTCCTTCTCTTGAACCACCACCTCCAGATCTTCATCAAGTCCGCATGGGGTCGTCGTTGCCTCGTTACATGGCGCTGTGTCTCTCTTCTCGTTCTGGGCTAAATTCAGCCGCGCTCTCGTGCTGAGAAGGTAAGTGTACCTGTATTATTGACCTATGACATTGTAACTGATGCTTCAAATCGCAGGTGGCCTGAATTCCCGTTAGCGTTTAGTATAGACGGATGCATCGATAACCTTACCGACACTCCTAGAATCAAAGTCGTTATGCTTTCGTTCACGTTCTCCACCCGTAGTGTATTCTGCCATCCTGAGCTCGGTTCTGGAGCAGTTGAGCGGGTACGACATCTAAATTTGAGGTAATCTCACTGTTTCATCGCGAATTGACCTTGGAACTGACCTCAAAAAGTTTACTGACCCTTTTGCCCCACGGCGAGCGACATCTCGCTGCCTGAAGCTGAGGGATCCGTTTCGGTCATGAACTGAAGGTAGAGGGTGCCGTACGAAGTCTGGTCGAGTGAACTGACATTGTTAGCTGGATACCAGCGAAGATGTTAAGATGTGCGAACCTCAAACGAACCGGGCTCAAGCCGCCCATTTCTCAGGGCCCCGCCGTCATGTCTGCCATCAGCCGCCGCGTCGGGCGACTCCGAATCCAATTCTGAAGAAATCGAGCTTGTATCGCGGTGAAGACAAAGGTACAGCTCACCGTTTCCAAGGTGAAGACTAACTAACGCGAAAACTGTCAGATTTACATCAGAAATAGAGACAAATTCGCCTGACATTTTTGCCCCGCGGTGAGCGACATCTCGCTGGTCAAAGCCAAAGAATCTGTTTCGATTTGACTGGGCTTGGATGTGACGTGCTGGCGTTGATCCATTCCGAGTCTTCGAGGGGACTGACTTGAATGTTAGCTGGATACACGCAGAGACGTTAAGATGCACGAACCTCAAGCCTATGCAGCGCCGTCTCTCGGGACCTCATCGCCACGTCAGTCGGCACGTCGGGAAAAACCGACTCCAATTCTGCAACATTCAAAGAAATAGCAAGACTGACCGTTACCAAGACGAAGACTGATTCAGGCCATATAATAAGAGGTAAATTTTACGAACTTTTTGCCCTGCGGCGAGCAACACCTCGAGGCGGCACGATTCCGATTCCGATTCCGATTCTGACCTCAAGCTCGTCGTCCCGGATGATCTTGACAGCATCGCGGAAGGAAAGGACTCAGACATGTTCCAGACAGCCACCGGTAGTCTGATTTCAACGTGAGCTTGGCTGAGGCGTCAGTCGGATGGCGGCATGTGAGATGGCGTTTCGCTGACCAGTACGGAATGGGAAGCGCCGCTGTGTCGAGCGAGGCATCGGGCGCCGCGTGAATTAGACGCGACGTGACTGGAATCCGTTTCACTGTCCGAGTCTGAACCCAAATAGTCAGTTTTCGCTTACTGCCTTTTCCAACAACGCACCAGTGCCGCGGTCACTGCCTCTGAAATTCTCATCTCTTGACGGCGCCGACGTCGCAGCAGTCATGCAGAGCTCAACGTGAGCGTAAACGGCAAACGCGTTTGGGTCAGATTGTCACACTTTCCTGGGAGCGGTCGTGTCCTGTCGTGTTGAAGGATGTATATACGAAGCATTCCAAGCAATCGCCGACACCCACCATCATAACCTGCCCTCCATTCAAATATAAATGCAGTAAGTCTCCTGTGCAACGTCAACTCGAACATGTTATGCTGAAATGGTACACGCTAATTGTATACCAAAGTGGTAAAGCCGCTATCCGCTTGAGTCCGGAAGAACAGTCCGCAGAAGAACTTTGATATACCGTCTAAATGTCAGACGTGTTTCAAAGGCACTTTCCCGTCTCTTGCTTGTCGGCGAGCATTCCTTGTCGGAATGTTGGGGGAGTGGATTAGATCAAGATTAGATTGCCACGCGAATATGAGTATGCTGTATTGGGCTTACCTCGGACTTGATGATCTCTGGGGAGAGGAGGAGTGTATGCGAAAGGCACACGGCATTTCTGACACCCAATAGCAACAAGTAGAGTATTTTTTGCTGATCTATGGGGCGAGAACGCAACGAGAACGCGAACGAATAACGCGGATAACGCCGATAAACGGCAGGGCCCGCTACCCCCGTCGTTACCCGCGTTAAATACTGAAGTGCAGACTCTAAGCCTGCCGCTTAAAAGTCAGTTGTTGCTCAAGGTGGTCGCGCGGTCATTCAATCACATGGTAAGTTATTCTTCTACTGGTTTATATGTACAAAAAACAGATATCTGCATTGCCAAGTAATCGTCGATTCCGTGATATGCGCCTAATATGCTGGAGGCACTCCCATGAGCGGCGTGATGCAAGAAATACTCGGGAGAACGTAATCTGGAACCCCACGAGAAAATCTCGATCTCGTGGTTGTGAAAATTCCTAACTCTGTTCATTCCTCGATTGATGGCGATCCAATCGTGGAGGGTTAAAGCGTCGGACGTTAGACCGACATGCACGTCGTTGAGTGTGTGCTTAACGGGCATGGTGTAGAGTATACTGCCCAAGAACGCGGCGCCGTCGAGTCCGCTATTAAGTTGGAGACGACTTAAGCTTGGGAGGTTGCTTATGGACAAAGTATGAGGCTGGAGCTGGGCGAAGCCTGTGAGATCGTGTTGTGAGCTGGCTGTAGTGGATGAGTTGCAACGAAATCATACCTGAGCCTGTGCCGTCAAGGAGAGTCAGCTCTAACAATTCAAGGCAATCCTTACAGCCGTTCAGGAAAGACTGTATGGACGGTGCATCTTGTGGAGCCATAGTCATTCGGAGGATGGTGAGCTGAGTACACGCCGCTAGCAAAGTGGTGTATGCGGAAGTATTCGCGAAAATGCGACGAGAGGGATGGATACAATCGGTGGAGTATACGAACTCGGTGAGTGTGCAGAGGGGAGGCTCGGACGACACGGCCCATGGCTCATGACGCCCGCTGCACAAACAGTTGGCCATCTCTAGCTCTAGGTATCGCACCGTAGTGGAGCGCTGTAGTAACCACGGAACAGAGGATGAGAGGAAATGTTGAGGGGCAAAGGTGACTGATCGTCGGTCGACCAAGATTGACAACACTGATGTTGGAGCCCGCGCCGAGGAGTCATCGGGACGCCATTCGATGACATCGAGTGACCGTCCCATGTCGCACAAGTCCACAAAGCACATACACTCCACCCAGTCATCAACTGAATTGATAACTATGGCTCGCACTGCCTTGACAATATGCAAGCGATCCGTGAGATAAGCCAGAGTGTCGATGGGAGGGGAAGGTAACAATGGGTAGTGAATGCATGAGAAAACGTATTTAGCCATGCACACGGAGAAATGACGGTTTACCAGTCTCAGCTGTTGCTGGAAGTGTGGATCACCCCCCCCGGCAAGTCCAGCGATTTCATCTACCAGTTCAAGCGGTAGATTTGGAAACGAAGTTGGTAGGGACATTGGATGACGTGGCGAAAGGAAGTCGCTGGGCGGTTGACAAGGTTATGAGGTGAAAGCACACTGAAATAGCCGCACCGAGGCGGGCTCTGATGGCCAGCACTCCATCGCTGGGCATGACGGGGCAAATAGGATTAACTGTTTTCAAACATATAGGGATTGCCAGACAGGAGGATGCCCTAACTGACGTTCCCAGCGTTGACAGACGTTGAGTCGACAAAGGCAGGACTTCGAGTGCAGGCCATTCGATGGTAATAGATCGGATGTATGACGGGAGTTGGGGGTAGGCATGAGTGATGGTTGTATTTGGCTGCTTTCTTACCCGGACTCCGATCGTGTGCCTGGGATTACCAGCCCCTCGCAAGCGACCTGTAGACATGATCTGTCACGTCTGGCTGCGTTCCATTTGTGTTACCGCCAAAATGCTGTTGTTCGACTGACTGATTGTACACCGCGTAGCTACAGGTGATTACGCCGAGATTCCAATGGACCCTTCGCTCAGCATCCATTCCGCAATCTCCTCTTCGGGGTCTGCCTCATCTCGCTCGTCGGGGCGGGCGAGAAGCACCGCAAACGACACATTGAGCTTCACAGCTTCGGAACCGGCTTGAACTGCGTTTAAGTCCAGGCGCCTTGTTGCGGATATCGTGAAGCCGGCCCATACGAAATCCCCGACTCTGAGTTCTGTCGTCAAGAGGGGGAGTTCTGTATAGCGTGCGGGGTTGAAGAGGTTGCGACCGTCGTAAACATGAACGTGGTTGCGGTCTTGAAGCCAAGGGGATCAGATAAATGGTACCAATAAGCGCATGTAGAATTACCTGTGTGTAAAACAATGCCACCCCTCATAAGGGGAAGCACAGGTCGCATGTATTGTAGGACACCGCCTATCGCCGCAACCATGCGAGCTACGAATCTATGAATAGGCTGTAAACTGAGGTGTCTCTCTGGCATCTCGATGGGGTCCTTCAGAAGCGTGGAGTACGTCACGCGGCCGGTCATTGTGAACGAAGCAACGTCGTCTCTGGCGCGGGGGTCGATGATGAACCGCGTGGATGTGTTGACGTCAAGCCTGTATGAAAAGTCGGCTGGGTTGATGCAGTATATACACGGTCTGCCGGGAGTTGAAGACTTGGTCGAGAAATTTAGCATTCTGCTGTTACCAACGTTAGGTGTATAATTTGTGGAAGTCTGTGATCGAACATACTATGCTTTCAGAGGATTGTTTGGTAGATGGTCGAAGATGTTGCAAGAGGGTATCGTCTCGACCTCACCGCTTGCTTGTGTGATGTCAAGGCCATGGGACTGTACACGCATGAGGCGGATCACTTTGGGCGGCCGGAACGTCACCCTTGTTGTTGGTCAGAAACGATATTCAAGGCATGGACCTGTCTACTCACCTTTGGCCTGAGTAATCCAAGCCGACTTGTCTGTCGTTGTCGGCGATTTCCATTGAAAGATGAGATAGGTATTGATCCCCTTAGGTACTGTGGGGGTAGGTGGCCAGATCTGTTTCCACTTTTAACGACCAAGGTTCAGGGGGTTGCGTCGAGCGGCAATTAGCACTGACAACGGTGCTGATATTAGGGGGTATGCTCCTAGTTCATCGTCTTACGCGTGATATTAATCGTCGTGAAAATAATACATATCATTCCACCAGTCTACGCCGTCACGCTTGAGAGCTTTTCGCAAGGCGATCATCTGTATAGGGGTCAAAGTTGCATCGGGAGTCCAAAGCGTCACGCACTGAATGTGCCTCAAAATTGGCGCAGTAGTTCGTGCAAAATCTGAGCGGGAATCAGCTGTAGGCTTGCTACCGAAGTGAGCCACTCACGTGTAAACGCTTTTCGAAATCTCCTCGATGTCTCCAGGCTTTGCGTCGACGACAAGCATGTACTCTGTTTTGAGGACCAATATGTTTCCGAACCACTTGTCGCCCAATTCAGCAGTGACCAAGTCGTTCTTTATATTGAGGTGCTCATCGTCCAGGTGTGGGCATTGCATGGGGCAGAAGGAGATGAAATACTGGAAGCCCGAGGTGGTTGTTAGGTATTGCATGCGAATGCTAGAAGCGTTGTTCTTGAAGAGACAACGATAAGCGTCCTGAACGTAGAGATCCATATCTACGTTGTAAATTGTAGGGCCGCATCTGCTTGTACGTGTGATGGGTAGGTGTACGAGATGGATTGATTGAGCGCGGTTGGCGAACATAATGCCGCGTGGAGGTCGGTCTGGGGTCTAAAGGGGTGTCAGACAGTTATGAACGATGTCAGCTCAATCTTACAGGTGGGTGTTGGGCAATGATACACTGGGATAGGTTAACCGCATCGACGTCTGTAATTTCCGCGGACACCAAAGGATTAAGGAGTTGGGGGGAAGGCATTGAAGGGGGGTGGGTAGATGCACGACTGTGGCCATATTTTAAGTAGACATATAATTCCAACTGTTAGGAGACTATTAAGAGTAAGGGGTGCTTCGTATGCTCGTTCAGAGCTGAGCGCACATCATTCACGAGACTGTCCCATTCGGCGATATTGTATACGTGATAGAGGCATAAAACCGCCACTTTGTCTAGAACAGCCGTCAATCCCGCATCTTCGACTTGTTTACCCAATTCGGCCCAGCCGAAGAGCGACAGATGTCCCGTGGTGAATGTGAGCTCGAAGTCCGAAAGCGCTCGTTGGGCAGGCAGGGATGCTATAATAAGAGAGACGACCTGTATATCCTCCAATTGGAAGCCGAGCTGTAGGCGTCGCAGTGACCGACATGACGCCAGGGAGAATGCGCCTCCATGAAGGCCTGGCGCACGATGTGAATATTTTGGCCACCAAATACATGTCATTGCTTACGATCTGCGGAGATATCCACTCTAAGGGTGACCAATGTTTCTGAGGCGGCCATGATTAGGCCGTGCACGCCTCGGGAAACGGCGCCCGGGATGATTAAAGAGAGGGTAGAGAGTTTCCAGCCGGCGGCATCATGTACCGTGAGGAGGAAAGGTACCAGGCCTGGCGAGGAGTGGAACGTGAGACCAATAACGAGGTGTACGATTGCAATGGGGAGGTTCTGAGGTACTATTTCGTCGTTGTTCGTGATTGCGCCCATGAAACTGCATAGCTCGGTTGGGTCGCCTGTATCGAAGCCGATTTGCAGGAGTTTCGTAGATTCGGAGGCTGCTGAGAGGATGGCGGCGACGTGGGAGATGGACACGGAGCATGAGGATAGGGAGACGCCTGTGAAAGAGCCCAATATGTCCCGGGCATGACGCGAGTTCGCGATCCAATCCAAATCAACTCGTACCAAGAACAGAGTCTGCAACGATTTGCCTTTTTGGCAGAGAACTACCAATTGCCTCAGGTCGGCGACAGGGCCTATGTTATCTCCGACTACATGTATCCGCCGAATGCAGGCCGCTATGTGGGGGCTGTCTGTCAATTGGAAGATCCAGAGACGGATACTTCGTCTGTAGACGGATGGCTCGCCACACGATATATACGAAAAGATCATGGGGAGAGTCAGACGCCTGAATGCCGAATTCACGGTGCTTTGCTGCAGCGGACATGTGTCTGCAAAAGCCTCGTATAAGATTTGGTCCATAATCTCCACGGACAGAACCGAGGCGTCTCCAAAAGGCCTGTCCATCACTACGGGCTGTGGAGCTCAGCGCTAATACGACACGATGGTGGGCGCGAGCGTTACTGACCATTCAATGACAATCTCATGATGCTAAGTATACCAGACAGGGGCGTCGACGCGCTGGGGGCACATGGACTACGAAGTTCAAGATCGAGGGCGAGCTTCTTGACATGGAGGAGGTAAATGGGATTGATCTGACGAAATGATGTCGAAGTTTGGACGCCGGAATACACCGAAGGGGGGCCTGCGTTGAAACGTTGATCGTCTAAGGTCACTTCGACGTGCGAAACTCTTTCTGAATTGATTGTGCTCTCATGGTAGGTAAGTCGACCCATCAAAGTTATGTCAATATGTTAATAGCTATAGAAATACATATCATTCCAACATTTGTGGGCGCCAGGCTTAAGCATTCTTCGTAAACGCCTCATCTAGCATTGATGTCAATGGGATCGCCCACATGAGATGATGGTACTCACCGAGTTATCTTCAAAGTTCATACAATAGTCCGAGCAAAAACTGTCCGTAAGTTAGGCTATGTGGTCGCTAAAAAAAATGGACTCACCTGTAAACGTTGTCTGCGATGGAGTCAACGTCTCTGGGATCGGCATCCACCACGCCGCCCTTCACTGTTTTGATAACAAGCACGTTTCCGAACCAAGTGAGGTTTTCATATTTGTTGATGGTTTGCATGAGATGGGAGGTGACCAGGTCATTCTTGGGATTAACATGATCGTCTGCAAGGTGCGGACATTGCATTGGACAGAACGCGATGAAATATTCGGCTCCGCACATAGAGATGAGGGGTTGCAGTCGACACGCATATGCGCCTTTTTGAAACAGACAACGATAGCAATCCCGAACATAAAAGTCCGTATCGATGTTGTGAACGGTAGGATTATATCGGTTGGTGCGCCTAACGGGGAGGTGCACTAGATGAGCTGATTTGGCACGGCTTGCGAATAGGATACCCCGCGGAGGCAAGATGGTATTCTAGGCGAGCATGAGGCAGTGGTCCGTCCAACGAAAATAGACTTACGGGTCCATGATTGGCGGGGTAACGGCCAGCGATATACAAGGACAAAAGGATGGAGTCTAGGTCTGTTGTTTCTGTGGTGTCGAAGGGCCTGATGTCGACGGTGGGTGGCATTTGAACGCTTTGAGATTGGCGGATGGGTATCTAATAAAGATAGGAAAGGTACTCAGATGCAATCAGGGGACGGTTAAAGGAGGGCGTTGCGAACGTATAGAAGATTGTGGGGCGGCTCTATTGTTTGAAGGCGACAGCCTCACCATAGTGGGAATGGGGACACATAGTAAGAATGTATGAGGTTATTATTGGAAATCATAGACATCGTCCCAACATTCTCGTCCACCCCGCTTGAGCGTTTTATAAAGTTGTGCCATCTTCAAGGGGTTAGTTGCGAGGGAATGTATGAAGACGAAGAACCCACCGAATTGGTTTCAAAATTCGCGTAATAATGAAAAGCAAACCTGTAACGATTTAGATACTGATGTGTTGAGACAGTGAAACTTACTCAATAGCATGCTTTGCGACGGGATCGATGTCCTGTGGGATGGCGTCGACGATAATGGAGTCCCGTGTTTTCATGATTAACACATTGCCGAGCCAAAGGGGGTTCCGGTACCCAACCAAAGACTTGTTGAATTGGGCTGTCAGGATGTCGTTTTTCAAGTTGACGTGTTCGTATGTGACAGCCGGGCGTTGCAGGGGACAGAAGGCAATGAAATACTGATCTGATTCAACTGTACACAAGTATTGAGGTTCCGGTTGGTGCTCGAAGAGGTTGCGATACGCGTCTTGCACATAATAGGCAATATCAACACAGTGGACAGTTGGGCCCAGGGTGTCCTGCTGTTGCAAGGGGAGATGAACGAGGTGAATATATTGAGCCCTGTTTGCGAAAAATAGGCCTCGAGGGGGATGGTTCGTCGACTGGGGTGAAGTGAGTGCATGTATTGAGTAGACCTTTTGAATTTACCGGATCAGCGGAGTCAACACGTGACAAAATGATGTGTGATAGCATAGTGGCGTCGATATCCGTTATTTCTGTCGGGTCTAAAGGGGGTATCTCAGCCAAGGATGCCATTGCTGCCTACATTGGTGCACCATAGGTTATATGCTAGGATAATTAGGAGGCTACCAATACTAAGGGGGATTTTGTATGTAAATTGAGTTCATGACTGATGTTATCCACGAGCATCGCCCACTCGGTAATGACGCGGTAGGTGATATGGACACCAGTCAGCTTTACGCGTCGGAGTAGAGTTGTCAGATTGGCATGTTGGATCTTGGTACCCAAATTTGCCCAGCCGTCTAGGGTGAGTGATTTCGCCCTAAATGAAAGGCTGAAGTCAGTTACATTCGCGTCGGTTGATAGGGAGGCTATAATGGCAGCGACAATATGAATGTCATCGGTGCTAAACGCCAATCGTAGACTTTGCAGTTTCCGACATGTGATAAGAGATAATCCGCCGTGAAGCAGACCTAAATTCACGTCATTACAATGGTAGAAGGAAAGCAGGAAAATACATACGGCCCAGTGTAATCTCCAAGTCGAGAGACATCAAAGTGTCTGCGGCCTGTTCTATGAGGACATGTAGTCCCAGGCAAGCATCGCTGGGAATGTAAAGCGATAATTGGGTCAGACTCCAGGGAGCCGCCGCTTGTAGACGGCATAAGAAGGGTAGGAGACCAGGAGGAGAATCACATCGCAGGCCCACTATCAAGCGAGAAACGCCCATGGGTATGTATGGGGGCAGATGGAGCTCGACGTGCGTTTCGCAAGGTGAATAAAGGCAGCGACCCATGGTATCGGTTGGGTCGAATCCGATTGCCAGAAGTTCGAGTGCTGTAGCGACATTGATGATCGCTGACAGCTGGTTAATGGACACTGTACAGGCGGACAGGACAATGTCGGGGAAGAAGGGGAATATATGAGCCGCGTCGGGTGAGTGGGCTATCCAGTCTAAGTCGACGTCGGCTAACGTCAGAGCCTGTAAGCGGCGGCCCGGGCGACACAAGGACACCAGTCTTTTTAAGTTGGCGACTGGTCCAAGCTTACACCCCTTGACTTCGATTCGGCGAATGCAGGAAGCTATGTGCGGGCTTTCAGCAAGGTGGAAGATCCAAAGGTGAATGCTTCGCCTGAAAGCTGAGGGATCCCCACATGAAATTGCCGGGAATACCATGGGGAGAGTCAAGCGACGAAAAGCACGGTTGGTCAAGCCTTGTTGTGTAGGGCAGGTGTCTGCAAAAGCTTCATGTAGAATGTTGTCCATTATCTCAACAGACAAACAAGACGCGTCGCCAAACGGACGAGCCATGACTAGGTCATCAATGGCAAGGCTAAGTCTAAGCAGGCTTTTGATGAGGGACTGTAGGAACGTGGCGGGATCACGGCGATGAAAGGGAAGCAGTTCAATTCAAAGGCGATAACACGTGATTTCTATTTCAGCCGCTGCCAATTATACCACACTTTACGTGTGTCAGTGTTACTATCATACGGATGTACGAATAATTCTGCAGAAGCGGTAGCGCCTGCATCGGTGCAACGAGAGATTCGGTGAACATAACATCATCGACCCACACGACGATATGACTGGCATTAGAACGAATTGAGTTTAACGCGCGTTGGAGCACCGTCCACGTATGGGATGGGAGTGCGACGGCTGCGGGGCATGATATCTGGATGTCCAAGAGCGCAAGGCTAGGGGCCTTGGCTAAAGTTGACACGCTGTTAGCAATATACTGAGCATGGACTCGTTCACCGTCGAAAAATAGTGATCTTAAACAGGGAAGGTGGGTAAGATCCAGACCATTTTCAATGTGACCATGAATCGGCAGTGCGTCTAATAAAACAATCAATCCAACTAAAGAGAGATTATCACATTTGGGCTCACATTTGACGTGGCGGGCCACGAAAATCACTGATAGCCTTGTCAAGGACGGAGCACACTTGGCTAGAATAGCTGCCAGCATCTCCATGTCATCCGCCGTTACGGACAGTGTGAGGGACAACAATTGGGAGCATGCCACGATGACATGATTTCGAATGGCATCATCTCTGAACAGCCGAAAGGATAGATTGGTTAGAGGTCCCACACACACAAAGCGCCGTAGAGGTGCGACTGCTGCGTTCATGGGAATGTCGTCCTTGACTACGTAGAACCGACTAACGTCGAGCTCCAAATCTTCCAACGACGTCGCATTTCCCAATAGCCATGCCACTGTGCGCGTCTCAAGAATGTGAGCGTGAATACGTAGAGATGGCCTGAATGACAATTGGGCACAAGCGGGTGAGGGAGTGATGCGATTGGGGTTAACACGAGCATGCCATGTCATGGATTGTACGGGATGGGATGTATCGCACAGGTGGACGAAACGAAGGCATATATCCCAGTCTTGGAATGGGTAGAGGCCCACCACGCGTACAGCCTTCTGGATCTTGATATGATTCTCCAAGAAAGACAATCTCTCCGTTTCGGATTGGACTCGGCTCGGAAATGTGACGCGGCGGAAAAGCAATGGAAAAAGGCAGTGGTCAAAGGTGTGATTAACGAGGCGGAGGTGCTTGTGGATGTGAACATTGTCAGCACAAAGCAGCTTGAGAATAGCGGTGACCAGTTCATTCGGAAAGGTGATCATATGGAGCGCGCAGTATGCTCGGTGGCGAAGTGATCTATATCTTAAATAATACTCACGCGCGCACTCATCTCAAGAGAAGTTGTAGGGCCTTGATGGGTGAGCTCGATCACGTCCAACGCAGGGGCGGATGTCATCACGTAGGGGATGGTGTTGGCGTAAGTAGCGTTGTTCAGAAATTACCAGTAGGGAGACGGGCAGTAAAACAATCTGTAGAGAGCCGCTGGGTATGTGGTGTGTATATGTCGGAGCGGATGGTTGTGGGATAGTGATGGTTTGGGTATTCAGAAGTCATACGTTGTAGTGCTGTTGTTTACTTAGGATGATGTTTCCGCGAGGGCAATGTGACTTACAAGGATATGACGGATGAGCCTAGATCGCGTGTTATGTTAACACTCGCTTTCCTATATTCTGACACGCGCTTCTCGAAGAAGTTGGCCTTCCCCTGTAGAAATCTCATGTCCATAATGTTGAAAGGGTTGGCGGACTCGTAGAATTTGTCGACCCCTAGCGAGACGAGGAGGTACTCCGCCACAAAATCAATGTATCGGCACATCAGGTTGGCAACGATATGTCGGCCCTGACGCCATTCACATTTTAATCTCCAGGGATGTTTGGAAGATACGGAGGGGTTATGGAAGATCGACAGTTAGGCGTGATCGCATAGAAGTCATTCTTGTCATTGCAAGGGGCATAATATGTCAGAATAAAGATGATCGAAACAGCAAGGTAAGGGGGCCCCGTCTTTCAGAAGTCGTCGCTTGTCGTGCTGTAGAATTATCAGTGGTGAGGTGGCCAAGTCGGTAAGGTTACTTACAAGGTCTTGAAAGACACGCCGCCACCGGTTGTATTGACGCCGGCCTTCCTGTAGTCTGAAACGCGCTTTTCGAAAAAGTTAGTTTTGCCTTGTAAAGATATCATATCCATGAAGTCAAAGGGGTTCCGAGCGTGGTAGGCTTTATCTACACCCAACGAGACGAGTAGGTAGTCGGCCACAAACTCAATGTACTGGCACATGAGGCGAGCATTCATGCCTATCAAGCTCACGGGCAGCGCGTCTGAAATATACAAATTCAGCTTGGGTCTTTGTAACATCAACGTCCTTACCTGTCAGGAAATCCTTTTCAATCGCGACGGCACTAGTTATGATCTCGTGAATTACGGAATGGGAGGGCGGATAAAGAAGGTGCGAAAATAGGAGGCACGCGAAGTGGGTATGCATGCCTTCGTCACGGCTAATCAGTTCGTTCGAGAACGTTAAACCTGGCATGAGGCCACGCTTCTTCAGCCAGAATATGGCGGCAAAGGACCCGGAAAAGAAGATGCCTTCGACGGCGGCGAACGCGACTAGACGTTCAGCAAAAGTGCTGTCGGTATCGGCTATCCAGCGAAGTGCCCAGTCTGCTTTCGTCTTGACACATGGCACAGCATCGATAGCGTGAAAAAGTCGAGATTTCTGCATATCATCTTCAATAAGTGTGTCGATGAGCAGGGAGTACATTTCAGAGTGAATGTTCTCCATCATGATTTGGAAGCCGTAGAAGCATCGTGCCTCTGCGACTTGGACTTCTGTTGAGAAACGAGCGAGGAGATTCTCGTTAACGATGCCATCGGAGGCGGCGAAGAAAGCAAGGATGTGGGAGATGAAGTGCTTTTCGTCTTTGGTGAGGACGTCTTTCCAGTGATACAGGTCGGCTTTCAGATCGACCTCCTCGGCTGTCCAGAAGGAACTTTCGGCTTGCTTATAAGCGGCCCACAACTATAGTTTAGTGAGCATCGGACGGCTTATTGGTAAGGAGACGAACATCGGGGTAACGAAGTGGGAAGAGAACAAGTCTATCGCGCGTATTGAGGAGAATAGGCTCTGTTGGGGTGGGCCGGGGTTTTGTAAGTTCATGGGACACGACTCACCATTTTCTAGTGCTGCTGTTGTCTGAGCGGAATCAGCCATTTCGAGGGCATTAGGGCGACTGTTCATGGCGTGTGTTCAAGGGGTGTGATATGGATTTCCTATAAGAGAGGAGGCCAGACGCCTGTGATTGGCGGTGGACGTGTAAAAACGGGCCGGCGCATTGTTGGACAATGTTTGAGGTATATTGATGTCTTAGGATGAGGGGCTGAACATCGAGAAACACAGGTGGCCTGTTTACACAATGAGGTATAGGATTTCATCGTGTAAGAATACGGGTCGTGCGAGCGTCCGAGCGGGATAAATACTCAAGCCATGTCCATATATTCGGTAACCAATCTAAGAAGGAGTCAGGCTATGAGACGTATAGTGAAGGTGCGGCGTACCTTTGGACTATGCCGTCGATAACTCGCGTGTCTCCCTTGAAAACATCCACCAGATTGCCATTAAATGTTTTCACCACGAGTACATTTCCGTACCATCTGGACTTCCAGGCCTCGCGATCCGGTGGCGCTACTATGAAGGAGGATATGATGTCGTTCTTTGCGTTTTTCCATTCCGACACATTCTTCGGTCGCTGGGTAGGGCATGTGCAGACGTGGTACGACAGGCGCTGATCGATAGTTATGGTGTATATGCCTTGACGAAGTGCATGGCTGTTGGCGTGTTTGTCCTGCAGGTAATATTGGGGATGTACCGCATTGATCCCTCGTTGCGACATGTCTACGCGAACGTTGGCCAATACCGGGTTCAAAGCACGGTTTCCGTAGACCATACCCCGTACGATGGCGTCAGGCGTCTGGAGTTCGACTTCGTGTGGCTCTGTATACTAAATGACGAGGTCAAGGCTTCGAATATGGCTGACATGAAGGCGCGCACACCACAAGCCTCGAATAAAGCAAGCTTCGACATCAGGTGTATCTCCATCTCACCAAACTCGAAAGTTTTGTCAAATTCGCAATACGACAACCAGGACATTGAGAGAAGGAAAATAAGAATGTGAGGAGGCACGCCGGATTCAGATCTCCGAGCTGGATGGTGCCACGCGAGAGTCCAGACAAGGCCCATCAATGGCCGCCGACATTCGCCGAGAATGATCTGTGCCGTGCATCAAACCCCAGAGCAAGATTTCGACGTGTATTAGGAATGCCGCCATCGTAAGTGAGCATAGTTTTGATATAAGAAGCTGGAAGGAATGTGTTTTAATAACGTATGTACATACTCCAAGTAGTAGTACTACTCTTGTCGGCTATTGAAGACTGGGAATGTATAGTCTTTGCGCTCTTGACATAGCAAGCGTCAGGCGGAGGTAACGAGGAATGACAAGAAATGGGCTAATGTAAATATGTATTCGCGAGGCTCCAGTTCCAGCCGACGCCAGAACAAGTTATGCACGGGTGAAGAAAGTCCAAATAGCAGCCACGGGCTTGACGTTGAAAGAGATGAACATTAGGCTCAGTCCAATACAGTTACATAAAATCTAATTTTAGACTGCAGCCTTGTGGATGGCTGTGGGCGTTTATGTTTTGTAGAAGAGTTATGAACCTAGAACCCCAGCCCTGTGGCAATGCGTCCGGCCGTATAATGGCCTTAATGACGCCGGTCAATAAGCACAAGTCCGAGCCGTGAAGTGTTTCCCCAAGCAGGTACCATCGGGAAGGCACGCTGTCTGTGTCTATACAGATCTCCAAATCGAGACGCGTGAGTCGGGCGCTGAGCGAGGAGCTTGATAAAGCCAAGCACAAGGTGTCGATATTTTCTTCCGCCAGCCGAAGACGCAGTTCGGTCAGATGAACGAAGACATCGAAGTCGATGACCGGCCAGAATATTGAGTCTGGTGAAAGTCTGATCAAAACTATGGACACTAAAAGACAAGAGCCGCACCTTTATCATCAACAAGTAGCGTTAATACTTGAACGTCCTGGCTTATGCGGCCGAGGAACACGGGTAATCCTGAAGTGCAGCGCGCCGGCGCACTGAACTCGAAAGTGGACAGGCTCCATCGAACCATACGTTCTACACGCAGGAAAACGCGCAGAACACCGTCTTCGGATAGCATGCTGTCTTTAACGTCCGGGGTAAGGTGTATTTTGAGTATCTTTAACCCTGACGACGACGCTGGACCAGACAGCTGAGCGTCTCCGCCGACATTGAGGTACTGGCATGGAGCGGCAACGCCTATTTGGAGACTAGTCAACATCGCTGCGTTTTTCAGCAGGTGAAAGCATATGTCGGCGTTGATGTTATAGGCGTCGATTGCAATATGTGAGAACGGGGATAGGATTGTCAGGCTGTCTCGTGCGGAACAGACGACGTTGCGGGCTAAGGGGGTACGCAAGGTCAATGTACGCAGTCGGATACCCGTATTACAGGAGTGGACGAGGCGCGCGAGATGATTGACGCTGTCGGGAAAGTGGCCTATGACAACGATGTCTCTGATGTAATGGGCTAGGTGGGGAGAGTGCATTAGGCATATATGCCAGCGCTTTATGGTTCTCGTGGTGACCGTCGGCTCTCCACAACAGATGGAGACGAAAACGAGGCGACAAGCAAAAGCGCGAAACGACTTGTTGATTACGCTGCATATGCGGACTAGGCCAGAATCCGCCCACGCGAGACGAAAAATGCGGGCCAGTATCTCCGGAGGGAAACAGGATAAGGCGCCGTCGGTGTACGGATTCGCGAGCTCCAATGCGGGTAACATTATTAAAGAGCAATGGTTGGTACGTGGAATGCGGTGTGTTGGATGATGATGGCGGTGAGGAGGGGGTGTGATGTGACTTGTCAGGGAACCAACGTTTGGACCTACCAAATGATACAAGTAGCAAACAAACATTCACAGGTTCGGGTACAGTCCTGAGGATTTGTTTATAACTCACGGGTGAACTCGCGGCTGAAGATGCTGTTAGGGCGATGGCGTGTACAGTCTATGCTGTTAGGCTGTCAGAAATTGGCGCCGGGAAGTACAGCCGCATTGCTCGCACGATAGAAACTCTACGAAGCGGCATTTTATGGGAGTGCAAAGTTGGACTGATTGCGAATGCAAAGAGAAGGTGACCATAAGACACAGATGATGTCCATATTTAACAATTGGCTGATGGTGGGGTGGAGGAGGAGGAGATTTTCCGCAGGAGAAGGTTCAAAATGGGCCGCCTTTCAACTTTTGAGACAATTGAATTTAGGTATGTGTTCGGGGTCGCCCATGTGATAGATAAAGGCCATGGTCAACTGTGGAGGCACAAGGTGAATGCCGTTGAGGCTTATTCCGGCATCAAGGATTCGCCAACCCAGTTCAATGAGCATGAGTCAACCGACAATGGTGCCGCTATAGTGTATAAAATGGATGACTTTGAAATTATGGATTCATAGACGGGGTAGAAAGCGCATTTGGGATACGGTCGTGGCCAATGCTGAGAAGGCGGGACGAAAGCAAGAAAGCGGACTAGAGAGCCGTTCGGGATGGGATGACTGTCCCATACAATAATCTAGTGGCCGGTGTCTGCTGTCACAGGTATGGCCAGTGATGTAGCAGCTTTAGTTATCAGAAGGATGTCTGAAGAGCACGGTGAGCGCAAAGGTGTGGCGATCTCTCATGGATAGTCTTACCGCCCATGCCGACGTGCTGTTGCATTGAGACATGGCCAGGGAGAGTCCAAAGTTGAACCGGTCAAGGGATCAGTTCGAAAAAGACTGCAATTGTGAGTACAGGAGGGTGGTACGCAATTGCCGCTGGAGGTATAGTTCGAACGGGTGTTAGAAGTCGAGAACGTAATATTTCGAAAGCACGTGATGGATAATTAAGTTGTATGTACTACGACTTCTAGATCGAATCCTATTGTAATTCGCCTCAAAGTTCTGACCCCGTTCGCCAACCAATATAGCCAATAGGCCGCATGAATAATATGCTCGTCGTCCACGACGCAGCGTATGGTATGATTGCGCTGGACACGCACGTGTCGGATCCCCCTCTCCAGGATAGCCCACTCGGCGGTAGTAAGATTACACAGGCTCAGCAAGATGTGGAGTCTCTGGATGGAATGGGAGGTTTTGACGGTCGACAGGGAATGGCCTACGAAAGAAGCCAAATCTCCGGTGCCTTCCAGGGTGATGGACGATAAAGTTTCCATGTCGCTTAGGCAGAACTTGGTGATGGGTATGTCCGCTACGTATAGATTAGCTGAAAGGTTGTGATATGGAAGGATAGAATCCACATACCAGTATTATGTCCTCGTATGAAAGATAAGTCCAATCGCCATAACGTGGCGGAACAACAACGAAGGATGTTTTGCACCGTGATGGCCTCCGACGCCAGTAAGGTTAACTTCAGAATGCCCAACGAAGTCGACGCCCTGTTTAAATAATGACAAAACGGGGCATCCCCAAGGAGACGTCTGGATGGTACATGAGTTCGCGGACAATACTCAAACCGCTCAAGAGCACATGCGACCAGGGATCCGTTTGTTTTCCACCCAACAAAACCACCCACACCACGTCGGGATGAGTTAACGTCCAGTATAAGGGCTCTGAGCTTCGGAGCGCTTACTAGAAGCCAAATGGCCATATCTGGCGCGAGGTAAGTGCATCGCAAAACGATCGTTGAAGTAAAGCATATACTGGCGTATGCCGGACTGGGAATGATGCGAGTGGATGAGCCCCGAAGAGCCCATTCCACGGTGTGGATGGGCCTGACTTCGTTGCACAATGAGACGAAGCGAAGGCAATGGCCCAGGTTCGGGATGGATGTGATGGTGATGAAGCGTATAGCGTCAGTGATGTGTGGTCGGAAAGCAAGGAAAGCAACTGCGCCCGCGTGAAAATTCGTTGACCTGGGATATGTGACGTGTTCGAAGACGACGGGCAGTAAACAACAATTGAAGGCATGGCTCACGAGCCTAAGGTTTCGAGCCTCTGATTTGGAATCAAGACATGCTAGCTTAAGGCATTCGTCGAGGGTTTCCATGGGCATGGATTGGAAGGGAGAGTGGCGGGCAGCCATGCTATATCAAAGACACATGTAGAGCCTTCAAGTAACAAGGGACACGACGCCGAAAGTCATCTATTGCAACATTTAGGGACACTCAAAGGAGTAAAAGAAGTTATTTAGAGCGAACGAAAAGATATCGAATTCACCTGGACGGTGAGGCGTAATTACAATGTACGGCTATCTCCATAGCATATGATTCGTCGTCATCCGCATCCTCTCTAGATTGGCCGAGTGCTCGGGCCGCTCCGCCTTGCGTAGCGTAATGTAAGAAATATTCAGGAGTTCTCAGTGGCGAACCCCTCACAAATATTTCGATCTGGTGTCTGTGAAAACTCCTCACTCGGTTCATTCCACGATTGAGAGCTGTCCAGAGTGAGACAGTCAGATCGGTGGAGGTTAAAATGATGTCAACGGAGTCGAGACGGTGGAGTTTGGGCAATGAGAATAGGATGTTTCCGAGGAAGTTTATGCCATTGACGCCGCTTTTCACGACGAGCTCGCGAACGCCAGATAGTTCCGTCATCGTAAAAGCATGTGGCGAAAGGTGAGCGAAGCCTACCAATGACGTGAGCCAATAATGTATATAAATGATGATCTTGAGTCTTACCGGCAGACCCGCCGTCAAGGATAGTCAATTCCAACAATTCCAAAGACGAGCTACAATTGCTTGCAAGCCGTTGTATAAGGGGAACGTCTTCTGGAACCACGGTCACACGCAGGATTGATAGGCACGTGCAGGCGGCATGCAAAGTAGAAAAAGCCGCGTTGTTTCCGAAAACGCGACGGGAAGGATAGATACATGGAGAGGAATATATGAACTCCTTCAAGGAGCAAAGGGGAGCGATGGAGGATGGAGGCCACTGTTCATGAAGGCCATTGCACAAACAGCTGGCTGTTTCAAGGTGTAAGTACTGCAATCGAGGCGACCGCTGCAATAGCCATGGGAGAGAAGATGGTATAAAGTGGTGAGGGGCGAGTGTCACGGACGATCGTGGAAGCAATACGGAGAGTAAAGTGGTCGGGACCCGCGCGGCCGAATCGTCTAAACGCCATTCAATGTCGTCCAGTGACCGTCCCGTATCACATAAATCCACAAATCGCAGACATTCCACAGCGTCCGAGACGGAGTGAAAAACGATAGCCCTGACCGCCTTGGCTATATGCATGTGTGCTTCAATGTAGGGAATTGTGGATGGAGAAGGGGAGGGAGAAAGAGGGAAGTGAATCGTGGTGAATACAGATTTGGCAAGGGAGACCGAGAATTGAACGTCCACAAGCCTGAGTTGTTTCTGAAATTCGTCATCATCACCGCCAGCGAGCGTGGCGATTTCGTCTACAAGCTCAGGTGGAAGACTTCGAAAAGATGTAGGTAGTGACATTGGGGGGGACATACGTGGGAAGGCGTCCTGCCTTTAAGCAGAAGAAATAATCGTCACGACATCTAAGGGAAGAAGGTTGCTGTGCTGTACATTTATGTGAGTGACGGCTGCGCGCTGTCTGATCCTCCTAACCGTCCGGGTCAAGAAGTCGCGCAAGGGATTGACCACAGGTGGGCTGTAACGAAATGCCAGAGTGGAGACGCTGACGTTGATGTGGAGTGTGGGAATTGCGGCCCAGCATAATAGGGCGTGCTCCCACAAATGACAGTCTGCATCATACATGTGGCATTCGACGTCAAGTACCAGTAGGGAACGAAGGAGGCCGGTGTCAGACGCGATTTCCCTGATCAGGTGATAATCACATCGTAAACGCAGTACTTGTAGACAGTCAAAGGATGGTAGGTTCAGATCGGCGAGTTGTTCGGCAGTGTAGTCTGAGAACAGTAGGTTAGGCCAGGTGTTGAGTTTGAAGTCGACTCACTTTGAACATTAATAACTAATTTGGTTAAGCTCTTTGTCCACCTCGAGCTGATGGGAATTACGGTGGATTGGGTGGGTGCATAGACTAGGCTGTGTAGTGGGTGCTGCAACAGAAGCCCGCCTAAGTCACTATCCCAAAAGTTATCTTCGCATGCAAAGAGACCAAGATGACGTAGAGACGTGAATTCGGGGAAAGGGACGAAAGGTTGAATATCGAAGACAGATAGGATGAACTGCAAGGACGCAGGCTGTATGAGGGCCCGAACCATGTACATGACAGACTGTGGCTCAATGATGCAGCCGATGAAGCTCAGTGTCGAGTTGGGCTGAATTATGGGCAAAATGGCTTGGGTAGTCTCTGGACATATATCCACGGCTATGAAGGCCACGGCGCGAACGGATGCCGCCATCGTTCCGATTTCCGTCTGCCATATTGCGACAGCTTTGGAAGCGGGCCATTCGATGGTTACATGGGTGATGAATGTAAGGAGGTGGCGACGTGAACTAAGGAAAAGGATTCGTTGAGGAGTGGTTTCATCGTCGCGGAGTGTGATATGTGACCAGAGATATGCATTCGCCGCCGGGAGCAGCAGACGACTAGATAAGGCTATAGCCAGGGCATCCTCTTTGGAATGGATGCCTAGCCGACAAATCGCACTCAGCACGGTACAAGGAAGAATGGCCATGACAATCACGAAGAGAGATACACGGTTACATAAAGGTGTGCTATTCAGACTCAGACATCCGAACTAGACGTATTCGCTTTCTAGCGGAGGAGGCTGGGCAGCGATCTAAGACGGCTGTCAGAGATGAGGACTAACTGACAAGTGTAGTATTTCATGCCTTCGACGTCGGTCTCATCACGGAGGTCGCGATGTGTTGTGTCGTCTGGGGTCGACATACGTTCTAAAAATAAATAGACGCCCCTAAATTGTGAAGACGAACTTACTGCGTTTAATGCTCCGTGTTAACATGCGTTGTTTAGTCTGTGGGTAATCAACACGTTCGGACCCATCTGTTTGTGAGTCGTCTAACTCGACCTCGTCATTGGCGGCTATGAAGGATCTAACGGTCGGTCCGTGGGATCTGGACTCGTCTGAATCATCTGTTTCTGAGCCGTCGGATTCGACTTCATCATCGGCGACGATGAAAGATCCCATGTCGCTGTGGTCGTCGCTGTCGCTGGACACATATATATCTGTTTCAGAAATGTGGTCAGCCTGGAGACAGGTGCAATGAGTGGTAAAATACATGGGGCAGACAATATGCACCTGAATTCAACTTCTGGATCTGAGGAGACGGACTCAAAGTCTTCCTCGGAGGAGCGTTCTTCGTCGTCAGCTTCACTGTCCGTCTGTTGGCTTAGCTTCTCTTTGCCTGAATGTTCGTCTGTCGACAAGTCATGTTGGTGGTCCTCCCCTTCGCTCACTTGATCAATAGAATCGTGGGACATTTCAGCCATCTCACCATTCAAGTCGTTATCGGAGGAGGCGAAAAACAGGAGTTCGTTCTCGTCTGTCGTCACCCGGTCAGATCCTAGTAAACTTCAATATCCCTTCAGCCAATCAAGCGACTTGTGCTACCTTGGATAACATAGCCTCGAATAAGTGACAAGTCTGATCTCTGGGAATCCAATGCGGTGGCGTCCAGCCTGCTAAGGGCGTCTAAGATAAGAGATCTGATGAGGGGATCCATAGCAATGCTATTACATTGGGCAATCTTTAAAATACTGGCAATGATAGGGAGATGTCAAAAGTGGTGAAGCAGGAGGCGATGCTACCACTGTCAATACAGCATACTGATCAGGATAGTGTATATACGAAGACAGCGACACGAGGAACAGTAAGGAGTCTTGTCGCAAACATGTCTCTGTATGAGGGCAAATAGTCGGAACGCGTCTTCAGCTTGGGCGGCATGTGAAATGAGTTGTTCATTGAACATGAGGAGCCGTTTATCTGACCTGCGTGCTCGGGCGGTAAGCCGGAATGTACAAAAGTCGGTCAGAAAAGACTATAACATACCAAGGTCTATCACTCCGTCGAACGTAAGCGGCGATGTCAATGTCGACGCAATAGGAACTTCGCATGGACGAAGTCTTCAAAATGGATCTCTCGATCTGCATTGAGGCGCTGGGATTGTCAAAGTCCATAAACCAGCTGTGACCCAGTGGGATGCGAGGGTTGGACTTCGAGTGGACGACCTGCCAGCACGACCTATCCCCTAATAAACGCGTGCGGTGCACTGTCGGAGAAGAAACGCCTGAGGCAAGGGGCCAGCCTCTGTCCTGATATTTGTCAATGCCATCATTTCCCGACTCGCGTAGATTGCGCCTCGGGACATTGATCTGTAAGACAAAGGATAGATAGGGATACAGAGAGAGGGCATGGGTTGCAGTGATGAGATTCATGACGACCGCTATAAACAAGATTAAGAAATCAACGGGCTGTAAGTCTCAAAGAGTACATACTCGAATGAAAGCCCAGAATGGTGTCAATTACGTTCCACGCGACGACCACGATCTGAACTATACGGGCGTCAGCGTTGACAAAGGAGTATACAGCACGAATATGCTGCTGTTCGTCGTCGGGATATTCGGGTGGAAGCATGGAGGGAAAGGTGTCAAGAGTTTCGGTTTCCGAGCGGGGGACATGAATATAACCGAAGAAATGTAACAAATGTACGATCATCATGAAGGTGGAGGCGGGGACGTAGAAGTCGAGGTCGCTTGCGTTATAGACTTTGCGCGTGAAGAAGGCGAGGGCCATGGAGCCGGATATGACGGCGCCCGAATTATACATAGTTCTGAGTACGGTGGGAGCCATACGTGGCCCGAAGAACGGCTCTAAGATCAAGGACAGGCCGTCGTCTCGTTGTAGATACGAGTCAATGGCCAGACGCCACCAGGTTGATAAAGTCCTCATGCGAGTCAACTGCCACAACGACATTGCAGGGAACGCATGTTCCGGCATCAATTGGGTCCTATAAGTGAGTCAGTAAAGTATGAGCTGTATTGGTGTGCACGCACCGTAGGACATATTCCAAATCTCGCTTAGACATACATCTAACTCGAACCATATCTGCTCATGGAAAGCCGTGAATCCGCGTCGCCTTTTTAAACGCGTCAGAGGTCTAATCATGGCGAAGAGGAGGCGGCGTTGAATGGGGGCTGGGAAGGAGCGGCGATAGGGAGGTCGACGAGATCGACGAACAGTACATTGAAGTGACTGTTCATTTGACGTCGATATTTTTGGGGAACGCGTGGGGGAAACGCATGCTTCTGATGTGGGCTGAATTGCTTTGGATTATCAGGAGGTGGAGACATACGTATCATGGCGGCGCAGGACAGGCGAGTTGACGGAAGGGGGGATGTCATTCCAGAAGGGTTCTGGCACGCGAACTGCGAGATGCCATATGAGATAGGGTCAAGGATATTCGGACGCGTGCAGACGGGGCCCAATAACGCAGAGACCAGGCCATGATCTAGCTGTGTGTAGCACAACGCAGTACGGTCGAGTTGATGGATAAGTTGATACAAGCCAAACACGAGAAAACACCTCATTTAAATATACACGTGACGGTACACGGACACGTGACGGTAGCATTAATTACTACTACATTATTCGGCCAATACTCGACGCCCACCCTTAAGAAATCGCCTTACGCTTGGTGGGTCCCTTGTATTCCACGCTATTGTCAAGCGCAAGTTTAGCCAATTCCTTGAGAAGAAGGTCAGGTAAACATGAGAATACGCACACCAATTCATACCTTGCTGCCGTTGTTGTTCTCAAGAATAATGCCTTCAAGTTTCACCTGAAAGTTCCTTCCATGAACGACGCGGAAAGACACGGCGATGTCGACCACGTCGCCAAGCCTAATAAGGGCAGGAGAAATTTCGATAAGGGAGCTAGTCCTGTAAGAACGTCAGCGCGGATGAACAAATGGACGCAAAAGGCCATGCCCTTTGTCGATGCTCCTCTGATAAACATCCACCACATTGTCGTCACTATACATATGTGTGCCCGCCGCATTTTCCTTCTTTATAACGCCGGTTGGGTCCAATTGCTTGGATACGGTCGAACCGGTGCCACCGGTGGTTTCCCTTCGAACCGAAAACAGACGACATTCGGCGCGTATGGCCTCCAGGTCGCCTACACGGTCTCGGCGTCTAGGCAAAATAGAGTCGTTATAAGATGCCATGAGGTGATAGATGCCGTTGATCGCCTCGACAGCATTCTTGAACGAGCTATCGACTGAGTGGCTCACGATGGTTATAGATTGGTAGATATTGTTGTACTTTACGATGCTACAACCACAGCGTCAGAAAGTTGGTTTGTAGCAGAGCAAAACGCTTACTTGGGACGCTTTTTGGAAACACGAATGGGTAGGAGACACGCGTCTGCGACTACGCCTTGCACGTTTAGAGAAACCTCCACGTCCTGACCATCCTGCCATAGCAAGTACTGCAGGGACGTCGAATTGAAGTCAGAAACTACGACGTCTCTGGAAAGAATAGTGTTGTCCGCAAAGCGAGACAGCTGAGTTTGGGCGCCTGTCTTAGCCTGTACGACGCTGTCGATTACTGACAAACTATCATGAAGACGTCCGTTCGAACAATAAGATCGGCTTACGGCCTGGACATTCTGTGAGATATTTCTCAACAGATTCGGGAGTAGCAGAACGGTAGCTGAGAGACATGATATCGTGGTGGGGAGGACGGGTGGGCTTCTCACAATCGGCAGCTCATATAACGGGGTTGGTCGAAAGTAAGTGCTATCCTTTTTAGTCTGACGAAAAACAAAACGTCGCCAGAAGTCATCGAATTCAGACACAGGACAAATTTCGTCGCTCCACCTGTTAGATCGTAGTACAGGTGACGCGTGAAGGCAAAGTGAGGGGGGAGAAGAAGGAAAAGGGCGTTAACAAGAGCGACATAAAGGATCTAACGCGGGCGACATGAAGTATCCAAAGTGACCGACGTAAAGGATCGATCGTCCGCCCACACATTAAGGAGCAGAAGGATGACACACCAATGGGGTAGGTGGCGCGAGTCCGATCCCATGTTGACTTTAAGTCTGAAGTACCGTGACAAGCATCGATTGTAATTCACATGCTTGAAGAAAATACTTGTTAGTTTTAGTTAAGCATTATGCACGGCCGCCTATAAAAGCCAATTTTTTTTTAGTTACGTTCGTCAAGAGCGACATGGCAACAACCAGGTGTGTAAAGTCAAAGGCCGACCACCACTAGGACCTCATTAAAAGTTTCAGATCGTCCACGTCCGGCAGTGGTGATGCGAAGGATACCAAGTCAGATACCAAGTCAACTAAACGCCCTTCCGATCTCGAAATTAAGCCTCCGACGACGACGAAGAAACAGAAGCAGAGTCCTCAGAGGTGAGCAAACTTGTTACCAGTCGGGACATGGCCTGAAATGTCAAAAGCGATGCAGAAACGGTTAGTTCGGACGGAAAAGGTGCACGGTAAACGCGATTCACTATTCGCCTGTATTGACTTATCCACCGTTATTCCAGTTCTCTCGCGACGACGAGTCAGTTGACTCCCGAAATGCAAGCCAATTTAGCTCGCCTGAGGGAGGGAGAGTCTTACGCCGCCGTCCCGACAACGTCCGTGAAGCCGCACGTTGAATCCGACAGCCAGTCTGGGGGCGTGCCGGCACCGGAGATCATCGGTCCGCTCAATGTAGGCCTTGATACACGATCGCCGGAACCGACGCCTTCGCAGAAGGAAGACTCCTCGAGCGCCCAGGGTAACACACCACCGTCCGAACCGGACAACCTGGCGGGTGATACCAACAAGAGTTCGTCGGATAAGGACGCCAGTACTGAAGAAACACGGTAAATTTCAATACGTCTGTGACTATGACACTTCTCTAACTGTCTATACAGGCGTGAATTCAAGGCTCCGAAGATCTCGGTGCTCGCTCGCGTAGTCGAGAGTGGATTGTTATACGTAAAGGGTAGCAATCGAGAAGTTCATCTTCCCAAGTGCCGGCTGAAGGACCATTTAGGCAATGCGCCCGAGTTTGCTGAGTACGATCCATCCAATTCAATGACATGCCATGGTTGACTGACTGACGTAGGCGCATTTTAAACATCTCATCCTATGGTGTCGGCAACAACATCGCTCCAATCTTCGCTGCCGAACCACGGGACTTCTATAACGTCGTCAACACCGGTGGCTTCAAAAATCGCCACATATTCGCGGGCAGCAGAGGCCACAAGGTTCCCGATGCTACCTTCTTCATTATCGGGCGCGTAATGGAGTCGAATTTGAGGGAGCCATTGGATGACGAAATCACCGTTCGTCAGGTATGTATCCAACCTATTGAAAGAATGCTTCCCAGAATTGTATCCGTCACGTCCCGGCTTACGGGTTACAAGAAGCCATTTTTCGAGGTGAAGGGAGATGGCATCGCCTTCGTCACCAAGCGCAAATCTAAATACGGTGGGTATTCGCTTGTAACGGTTGATGCCTGGCACCTAATGCGGCACAGAAAACGCAAATAAGGGTGGCGGAGAGGAAGAAGAAGAGGCTGTCATGGATGGTGTAACGCATGGCCCCGTCCTTCGCTCGTATGAAGAACAAGGTAAGTACGATTTTACACTGGTAAACTCATCACTCTTAATGTTGAGCATAGTGCCTGTCTTTGATGGAACCTCGGCATTCAAGCTTGTGTTTTATAACCAGTTGCCGCATCGGGACTCGGAGCTTGACAGAGGGGACTTCGTACTCGTCGCTTACACACTCAGTGGGTGGATGTCTCAGAGCATACAGAGAGTAATATGCAACATCCAATTTGCCATACTCCTCCGCGAGTACGACGCTAATGACAAGGCCTGTACCCAAGCCAATCTGGACTCGCGGCCAGATTTGTTTGAGGAGGCATACATCGGCGTTGACTCCCTGACAGCACTGCCAGAGTACGATCCGGCGGGCAAGGTGGCAAAGGCAGCGGTACCCAAGGGTCGAATTATGACAGACGGACCGTGCATGTGACTGGAGAGTATGTAAAGTAAAATACCACTAGAAATACAGACCTTTGGCCTTCAAGGAATCCAAGTCACATTTGGTGTCTAAATGTAGAGCGCGCGCCTTTTTGATAGTCGGAACGTCCAATTCCGACGTCTGAAACATGGTGGCTTGGTTAAACCACACGCAAGAGCCGCGACAGTAACCTCTTCGCCAGTTTAGAGGCTCCGAGTTCTCTTTTGAAGGATATTCACCGTCGCGAGTTACCACAAAGTCGATATCTGTATGATTTGAGCAACGGTGTACATCAAAACAAATCAGACATACTTGCCTGAGAGGTTGATGTTGTAATGATAAAACAATGAGGAGGGATACACCAAAAACACTCCCGGCGGGAGCTGAATGACTAGGCCGGCTTCCCATACCACAAGCCAACATGTTTCCCAGTGATTAAACCAGCCTGACAATACCATTAACATAGCTTGGCAGATATAATGATAACATACCATAAATGAATATAACACACACCCCAATAGCGATATTGGCTTTGTCGACGTGCGGCCGACAATCCACCAATCGACGGCTTCCCCCATGGTTGAGGCAAAAGTTCCAAAACAGGCCGTATAAGGGGGAGATTCCGTAAACATGAGCCATGTAGTTCGCCATCTGTTCATAGCGCGCCTTGATGCCGGGAAAATGAACGAGCATGCCGTTTGCAAGGCCACTGTGTAATGTCATTGGGCGGCGTTATATGTGGCATAAGGGGTAACATACGAAGTTCGGTCAAAGATGCCCCCACGAGTAAACAGCTCCTGCAAAGGTTTGAAGTTCTGTCGGTGCCACGAGGTCAAGGCGGGCGTCTTGTAGAAAGTCAATACAAAGGGTAAAGTAATAAGGAGGGTCTACCTCTTTATTTTGGCGATCGTGACCAGATATCATGAACCAGTGGGACCCACGAACATTGTCGCCTACATATTTCGTTGTGGCCGCAACGAACCGATCGGCCGTCGTTACGAAGGAGCGCATCAAGTCTGACGCGCATTCCATAGAAGCGAGTGTGTCTATTCCTGCGGATATGCCAGCACTGGGAGACGGCGCGAACAAGTGGATGAGATTGGACCGATAAATAATGAGCCGACCCTTGACATCGAAAATTTTCGTAGGAAGTTGATTCCTGGGTGTGTGAGGAAAAGCGCAGCCATGGGAAACACCACTTACAAGTCTGTGAATGGCAAACGGCGAAACATTGAAAGGACCGGTCCCAACGTAAATGACTGCCACGCTTCTATGATCGCCTCGCCAACCAAATATGGGAGTGCACGGCCTGACCAATTGGTGCTCGATAAGTTAAGAGATTCCACTTTGAGTGAGTCAAAAGCAGGATGCACTTCTTCATATCCCTTGGATTCTACATGCTTGCGGGCATTTCTGGCACGACTGGCGGCGTGATGTTTCTTTTTGCCTGACCGGACGCTGCTGTCTATAATACAGTCAACACGGATACGGCGATGAGAATAGAAAGACCCGCCGTCTGACGATGGCACATAGCCAGGTTCGCCTTGACTGTAATCTGTACGAGGGAAGAATATGGTTGAAGGTAGCTTGATAGGCTCTAGTATGCGAGTAGCCGTGTCTGTTGATCTGCATATAGATTAGTACGGCAGCTCATGTTCAATGCTTGACCACGTACTCCTTGATCGTGTACTGGAATGCGGGCTCTATTAGAGCACGTTCGCGATCGACATCGTCGTCCCATAAGCTGCATGACGCCGCGACGGAGTCGTGGCCTTCGACGGGACATATAGTGGGAGGCGGCACATAAGTAGGCGTCTGAGTAATACCGTCCCACGTCCAATCCCACGACTGAATGGAATCGTCATATTCAACACGAGGATCGATGTTCAAGGAGTCGTCCGTCGCTGTGGCTCGTTTCGCTACGATTTGAACCAAGTCCACGGGGCATACAACGTTCTCGCTGTCCGCGTAATACGTGTTTACTTCCGGTAGACTGTTGGGCTTATCATTAACTCAGCTTGTATTGTTGAATGGAGGGCTTGCCATATGTTCAGCGCCCTAGCGACGCTCCGAAGCAACATGTATGAGGGGGATTACTGCAAATAAGGGGAGACCTGGATTGATTCAAGTTTAAGTAGAGGGAAGGGATGAGAGGGTCATCAAACTTTTGATGGTGGTTCACCATATGTTAGGGCGGTCGAACACGCGTGTTCAAGCAAGTTTATTGTTATTGGCCAATTGACATAAATTACGCGATACAGTATGATGGGCCCTCGCGTAGAAACGGATGGTGAGCTAAGGCGTGTCTGCTGGTACTTAAAACGTTTAGTGAGCTTTAGTGTAGGCAGCGTGCTGAAACACATACCTGATAACCATAATTTGTTATGTGCTTCATGTCGGCTGCATTTATTAAAGCTAGAAACAACGCGTTGACCAACTATGCTGCAAAATCATAAGATATTAATGGACTTGGGCATGTGTATGACTGCTCACCGTTGAATGACGAATGCACCTGCGAAGTATTACACGCGTACGCCACATGGATGAGTAGAATACATGTAGGCGTTCCGTCATACGGTGTACAGGCAGGCGGATCGGGGGCGATCTGGTTGAGCCTGATGACGGAGCGCCATGGCATGAGGATACAGGCGCGCGAGATCTGATTGAGCCTGAAGGCCATGGTCGACCGCCGTGCACAGTCGGAGCGCGCGCAAGGTATTAAGAGTGGGATGGATGCGGAGCGCTAGAACGGATACAATAGCCGCCAGGTTGCGGGCCCTGATTGTGTACGATCCGGCAAAGAACCTACCATTTCTGAGCAGTTCATTCACCTAAACAATGAATAGAGCTCACCACCGTTAATAAGCACGCTACTGGCCGCCGACATTGAATGCGAGCCGAGGACGCCTTGCGGTATATGCAAGGGTTCCCGGCTTCACCCGTGACGGGCGTTGGATCGAGAATCCAACGCCCGGGCGCCGGCCCGAATCACCCGAATGGTGCACGGGATGTCAGCGACGGACCTTCTTATTGCTTTCATGACCATCGCGCTCACCTACGTCGTCAGCCATACGTTTACGGGACTTGTCCGTACCTTGCCTGCGTCTCTTTCCGGGCTTATCGAGTACGCTGGCCGTGCGCTTATTGGATGAACTGGCGGACAGCAATTCGGGATGGGGGCCACGCAAGGGATGCCACTCTGCCTCCTGGTGTATCAAGGCTACTCGGTCTATCGCCCGCTGTAACGGAAGAAGCACTCTGACATCAGTGGCGTCCCCAGTGTCGACTGTAACATTTGTGCCTTTCACTTTGCGCTCAATGGATTCCAGTTCCTTTTGAACTATCACCTTTTCGTCTGGCGACCCGTACGTCATTAAGGTCTTCAATTGAATTACCTTCAGACGAGACGCCTCAGCACGATAGTCTTGGCTTGCGTTGCACTGAATGCGGGAAATCGCGAATGGCCGTAATATGTGCAAGCCTTCTAAACTCTTCACTCGAGACACCATGACATACGGAGCTTCTGCACCTCGTGTTGCTGTGAGATCTATTAAAGCGTCGGTCATGGTACGTCCCTGAGCCTTGTGAGCTGTTACGGCGAAGCCGGGTTGAAGTGGAATCTGACTACGTTTCAGAGCGAGAGTTCGGCCCTGATGTTTATGAGTGAAGCGTAAGTCCACGGTATCGCGAATGACCGCAGCTTGGCCAGTTTTCAAGCCAGGCAGGGGCGGGCCATCCATATCTGGCACGTCGACGACGCATGATAAACACTGTCGTCTGCCTTGGCTGTCAAGTCGATAACGAATCTTGCGCAAAATACCACTTGACCCGTTAACCACACCATGCGATACGTCGTGATTCGCGGTGATCACCACCGGCATGCCTATAACAAGAGGCACCGCTGTCATTCTGTGGCCAGTTTTGCCGGAATGCTTCCTCATCAAAAGTTCAAGGGTAGACTCGGAAATCTCACGTCCCCGATGGCGGTCTTCCGCATAATAATAATGAAGCGGCCGGCCCGTCTTCAGAGCATATGCGTGGGCGGCTTGTTGGTTCAACAGATCCTTTGTGGCGTTGCCCGACACAATAATAGGTGCAGACTGCCATTTTTTATCCGACCAATCTGGCTTGGTTTTAGATATCAGACGCGTATTCAGCAGGGCGTAATCAGCTTGTGTGCACGCGCCCCTCCTCAACCTGGACAATAATGCCAGAAAAATGTCGCTGTCATCTCCTCGCTGTCTCATGCCTTCGTGGAGGGTAATAACCGTATCAACGCTATACCACAACAGTTTTCCAAGTAGGAGCTTCTCTTTGGCATCCGCCTTGTAGTCATCTCTTAATCTACGATACAAACTGGTATCGCCTACAGGTGGTAGTTGCGCAAAATCGCCCGCAAATATTATATTGATGCCTCCAAATAAAGCAGGTGACTCCTTGGCTTCGTTCAACGCACGCGCAATGGTCAACAGAAACTTGCTACCTATCATAGACACTTCGTCTATGAACAGATAATCAACACCGTCCCACATTGACACAAGATCAGTTTTGGTTTTGGTACGGTTTTGATCTTTGGTTCTGTTGCGGTCCATCATTAATGCGGAGTGTAAGGTCACTCCCTGTATATTACGCGCCGCGACTCCCGTGTAAGCTGTTAGTCTAAATCGCCGAGATTGATTGCGTAGGTGAAAGAACTCCCTTAGGCCATTAATGACGTGACTCTTACCAGTGCCTCCGGGACCGTTTAGGAACATTCGAAGTTGAGGACTGTTATGATTCAGGCTATGCTCAGCAATGAGACGGAAGGCCCTGGCCTGTTCCGTGTTAAACGTCTTAGACTCGATGAACGCTTCAATATCAACATCTGGCGGTCGATTAGTCGACGGAATGTCATGTCTAATTGAAGGAGACAGGTCGTCACTGTCGACATCGACCATCTGTCTGAAAGCGGCGCCGTCGCTGATGGACCCACTGTAGCCCGGAAGGTGAGGTTGCGTTGATGTATTTGATGGCTGATTGATGCGCGAAGCATTAACTTTCATGTCGCTTCGACGCTTGGTATACTCGGCATCCCACAGATACTCATACGGACCTTCAAAGCCTGTGACTTGCACCTCTTCGTCGGCATCCAATACTTCAGCTGAATGTGATGGGTCCTCAGGTGCCGCGAACATGCCTGACTTGCTAGCAGCTACAAAGCACTCGTGAGCAATCTTCTCGGAAATGAGTATTGACTCTGAGTAATATCTGTCCATATCACGCAAGTGTTTAGAGATGGCTTGATCAACATCTTCCTCCGTCCCGAAGTCATCTTCGAATACATTATCATTCGAGCGACGGAAGGTGGGTTCCCTATTGTTAATGCGGACCCTTCTAGCTGCGAAATGGTCGTCTTTGCTGTCACGACACTCATGAAGGAGCTGCATGTTATTGATCACGAATTTGACATGATCGCCAGCATCCTTCTGAAATCTATCGAAAGCGTTGGTCCAGCTTTCACCAGGGTGTCTTAGGTCTGAGGCACAACCCCATGGCTTGAAGAGAATCAGCATGAGACGGCAATATCTGGCGTAAAGAGCAGGTCGATCACGACGAGGTATGCCGGGTCCTATCGGAACGGGTACATGCCGCGAGTTGGGTGCTAAAACTACTTGATGGTGGGTATTATACTCATTGTGTTCGCTTGTGAACATGAACTTAGGCCGTTGGCGTCCCCGGTACTCCAGGATGGCATCTAACGAAGTCCAATTGATGTCCTGCAGACGGGTGGGCACAGAATGCACATTGAGTGACGGTTGCTCTTCCACATCTGATTCGTCATGATCCATTTCGTCAGATGATTTTCCGACAAATCCTTTCACTTTCTGTACTCTAGCTGTGTATTCCCACAGAGACATATTTTTTAAGAAAGATCCTCGATTCACATAGTCAGATACACGTGACGCGCGCGCGACCAAGTTGCCGGTCGAATCAACGGCAAGCGAGACCTCCTCACCATCATCTTCTACCTCCCCCTCGTCAAAAATCTGATGCTTCCGTCTACTATGTCGAGGCTGATCGTCTGGGTCCTCCTCTTCATCCTCGCCGTCGGCGTCCTCATCATGTATTTCGCTTGCGGAATCGTCGTCGGCGTTAGGCGCGTTTTCCCAAAACAATGGATCTCCCATGTTGTCAGTAGACATATCATCAAAAGGCATTACTCGTGTTTCGGGACCGGCGGAGTCCACGTTGGACGGCGCATCAGACGAGAAAGACTGCGCGGGCGCGTCGGACTCGTTACCAAACTTAGATAGAGGCTGGCACTCTGGGGAGGGATCCTGCTTATCAATGACATTCTCGAAGCTGCGCCAGAACAAATTGGAGTACTCATGACTGGTGTAGTGGTCACCGTATTCCATGAGGTAAGACGCAATTTGTTGAGAAGACAATTCTTGTTGAGCCATCATCCTGTAGGCACAAGACTGCAGTAAATGTTTGCCTCGCGCTTCTACAGATTCGGGCTCTGACGACTCATCAATGCGCTCACATGTTCGTCATACTGCTTGTTCGAGCGAGGCAAAAGTCACATGCGATGTAAGGTCCGACTTAGTGATATAATCAGTAATGTAGTACAATACAGCTTTCGCAGATGCACCTGAACCTATAAACTTGATGTCCATATTACATCGACATGCCCGAAGGATAGTCTCGTTGTAGTTATTAATCATTCCGTCAATGCACCTCAGGTCAAGCTCCCCAGTTTCAAGGTTAAAAGACGTAGACGCTCGTGTGTTGCTTTCATCAAGTTCAAATCGACACGTAGGAATTTCACCCGGCTTACAGTACTTGAAACAAGTGGCTGTATGAGAATGGCGCTGACATTTTTCGACGAGATTAGCTGTATCGCGACGCCGGGCCTCGAGTTGTTCTGGAGTGTCAACGCGGAAGCTCTGTGAACTTCGGACGGAGCAAGGATGATGACGGTCCGAGTCGACCGGAGGTGAATGTTCGTCACATGCAGGAACATAGTTACTGATGCTATCATCAAGAAAGGCAATCAGCCGTTCACGAAAGTCATCATCCGTTCCGGCTAGCACGCACCGCTTGATCTCGTCTGGATTCAAGCCTCCCTCAACCCACACTAGCATATGGCAATGGAGAGTCCCACGTCCCTGAGCTTCGACACAACCGTAATAGGCTTTCACTACGCCGAGGGCACCTTCGGAGACGGTCTTCTCATCGTCCGACCAGGCAAGTATGGTCTTGATGAACGCCCTCATATACAAATCGAAAAACTCAGCAGCTAGCTTGGGATGCTTGGCGAGCATCAAACTTTGCTCCCAGTAATTTGGGACCTCTTCAGGCATCATGTTATCCACGTCAAAAAAGTTCAAGTCGTCTGCGGCCAAAAATTTCAAGACCGGGCTATATACATCGGCGGGATTGATAGTAACATAGAAATTAGGTACGCCTTTGTCCATGATCAATCCACGAATCTCATTTCGCATGACGGTCTTTGAGCTGGCGGAACCCGGAACATGTTGAGTGACGGCTCGTACTTCACGCAAGAGATCGTGAGCTTCCTGTTCTTCCCTGGTCCGCGGTTCGCTGAAGTCTCCATTATTCTGCTTTTCCGCCACCGACCTCAAAGTTTCAGCGCTCACATTGACAAAACGCTGGGCAACCTGCTTGAAATGGGAGCGCTTCGTTTTCAAATGGGTGTGCAGCAATGCAGTACGTCGCTGTAAAATGTTGAAAGCTGAAAAAGAGAAAGAGGCGTGCTGCACGAATCGGCGGTCTCGGATCGACAACAAGTGTTTCACATGCGACTTCAAGGAGATAGGTGTACTACGACTTTTATCATCTAGTCCACCAATACCATAGGGGAACAAGGTGGGATACACCTTCGGAAACAGATCCCTATTGAAGAACTCATTGGATGGCTCTCTGTCGTGAGGTATCTCTATGTAATGGCCATCCCGTTCCTTCACATGACGCAATGCACCTATGCGAAGATTGCGCGAGGTATCGCTCATGTCTAAATCTGTTATGAACACGTTAGACATGGGTATCTCGTCAGCCGCCTTGTTAGGTACGTCGTGAGAATCATCTGGGGGAACGGCTGAGGAGTCGTATCTGCTAGTCAATGTCTCGCCAGCAGACGAGGGAAGAACATGTTGAATAGGAACGGGCAGCCACGGTCGTTCGACAAACTCTCTCAACACGGGCTCGTTTAGCTCAATCCCTTTGTACAAAGGGTTATTATTTCTGAGCCAAATTAAAGCCTGTCGGAGCCGATTACCGTCCACGGCGAGAGGTTTGGCATGACGCCTAAGCCAGTCGTCCGTCGGCTTTCTCGAGCCTATAAACAACACACATATAGGCGCCGTTATCTCATCCATAGATGGTGGAAGACATCTCGCGACTACGGTAGGCTTCTGGGGATACACAATAATATTCCCTTTCAGGCCTCGCTGATTGACTGCATGGCCATCATCGTCATCACTGGACTCTATGTTCTTTTCCGAACGGAGCTGTACTACCATCATTTTGGCTCGACAAAGGCCAATGATGGACTCTTCAATTGGGGTGAGTCCCTCCAATTCGGGAGGAATGGGACCAACAAAGGTGCCGTTTGCTAATGACAGCCTAGGCAGCTGGTTTTTGGACAAACTGCAGTGACACTCCCGACAGAGGGTTAAGACTGGTTGGCTGGGATCATCCAACTGAACGCCGTCCGCGTCGAGCTGCAAATTAGTAAGGGGACCCGTGGAGAACGGCAGTTTGCAGTGACCATTGGTATTTGGCCATGTGCCATCGTCTTCACCTCGCAGCACTTCAAGGTTGACGTCGCTATAAAGAACATTCCGGACTGAGGCGCCATAATATCTCCCAGCGCAACATGCGCATGTATGTTTCTTAAGAGCGCTACTTGACGTAAGTTGTAAAAAGTTTCGAACAAGTTCATTTTTCTTCTCTGGACTGACAAGCTTGGGCCATGACTTCTGTACCTCAAGTAAGGACGTTTGATATTCTAAGAGGTGGTTTGAACGCTCCGCTCGATTCTCTAAGAACTGCTCATAGCGTTTAGTCTTGCTGTGTTCCGATAAATGTGCCTTGATGGTGCGCCGTAGGTCGTTGAGTGTGGGCGTAGCTTTTTTAGTAGTTACCGTCAAATTGAGCATGTTGACTATCTCATGGCAAGCTTTTCGTTTCAGGTCATCAACACTTCTTTTCATACGAGCCATAACAACGTCGAAGCCAGCTCGATCTAAGAGACTCTCCCGTTGGTGATATATGTTATCTGGCATATCTGAACTGCTAGCACGCTTCCCCTTCTCAATATGAAAGGATGGACGACTTCCACAGGCGCTATACGAAAAATGATGCTGCACCGCCAGTCTAAGCTTAGCGGGATCCTGCAAGCTGCATAGAATATTGTGAGTTTTGGCTATCGCCTTCAATACAGGAATGGGCAAATTGGGTAGTGCGATCGCGCCATCCAGGGGGTCATCTAGCCGGTGATAATAGTCGTCGAACGCCACCATCAATGCTTGACGAGATCGGAAACTCGAGGAAGTCAACTCGAGATGAATAGCCGTAGCAACATGTTGGAGTTTCTCAGTCGTAACATGACAGGGAACATACTGATGCTTCAAAATAACATCGGCCATGCCTTTTTTCAGGGCCTTGATGTCAGGGTAGTCTCGTCCCACAAGATGACATATGGTCAGGTTGGATGACAACCCAGTGTCTACAGCTCGGACGTAGTCGTCAAAGCACTGACCGGACATGAAATGATAAAGCAAGTTAATGATCATATCGTCACGGGTGGCGGTGGATTCAACCAAAAGCCCATGGGATTCGCACAAAAAACACAACAACGACGGCTTGGCATTGTACATATTTCCCAGTATGTCGGCGCTAGACCTGCCAAAAAGATGTTGCTCCAACAACAATTGCCCTGTAGTGTAATCCTTTTTAGACAGAGCGGTAACAGACCTAAGTTCTTCACCGGTCAATTGTCTTGGGACCCCACAAGCTTTGTGAACACCGGCTAGCGGCCTGGCAGCCTCGGGTGGACTAGGTCGGGTGACATTGGGTTGAGTGGAATCGTTTGAGCTTGACTCACCCGCTTTAAGCGGGAGACCTGCGTCTGTGTTTGCCGCCGATGAGAAGTCCGCCAACGTGTTAGTAGACACAAACCCCTCGGGGGGAGCAAGTGAAGAAGCCTCTGGCTCAGAAATACAAGACGTCCCTTGAGAATCGGAAGAGGGGGCTAGGGGACGACCAGAGAAGGCGCTGGAGACAGAAGGAAACAGGGAATGTCCGGCGGATGCGCTTGCGACGGATGGTGCAAAGGATAGATTAAATGCGCCGGCCACGTCCGAGCTAACAGGGGATGGCCTACTCGATGAGGTGTCGACAAACGGATTGGACGTGATAAACGAAGCGTCGCCTAGCGTGAATGAGGTGGGCAGTCCAGACGCCACAGCTTGAGCAAGACCGGAAGACGCAGACGAGGTAAAGCCCGCAGGCGAAGATGGGGAACCGCTGGAAGCCATAACTGAAGAAGCGCCCGGAGCCATAGGTGAATAAAAGCCCGGAGCCACGGATGGAGTAAGGCCCGGAGCCACTGATGAATTAATGCCCGGAGCGATAGATGAAGAAAGGCCCGAAGCCATGGATGAAAAAAGGCCCGGAGCCGTAGACGGGGAATGGCCCGGAGCCGTAGACGAGGAATGGCCCGGAGCCGTAGACGAGGAATGGCCCGGAGCCGTAGACGAGGAATGGCCCGGAGCCGTAGACGAGGAATGGCCCGGAGCCTGGGTTGTTCCCCCCGACGCCGCATGGGCCATAGGAGCGCCGGTAGGTGGAACAACAGCATGGGAAGAAGCGCCGCCATAGCTTTGAGGCGCCACCGGGCGCGACGACACTCCAATGCCTGCAGAATCATAAAGCCCTGATACATTAAACAGTTGGAACCGGAGGCAGGCCTACTAACGCGAGACTCACCACACATATACATGGTGCGCACCTGCCTCCCAATGGACAAGTCACTCGTCATGCCCCGGGTGACATCACACGGTATCTCCATTGCCAGTCGGCCTCTATGCCCGTCGAAAATAACAGGTAGAGCCGATGCACGATCGAATGGTAGGTTGTGGCGAAGCAGCCATTCTGATGATACGCATGCTCGGTACGAGTCGGAATATGACACAACAACGTCAGTTTGGTCACACACGGATACGACCGTCAGATCATCTAATGCTCAAAGTAAGCCCAGATATTGAAACAAAAGAGCATGAAATACCAGCAAGTTGGTGAGACCGAGAAGGGGGCGGACCAGCAGAGGTTGGCGGCAATAACCTCATCGCAGCCTCATAGCCTACAACAAGGTCGCGGCCGATGGAGATATCGAACACACGGGAATTGACTATGTTCGGAGATAGCGTAACAATAGTGTCACCAAGATCGCCGCATACAGAAGTGTGCAAAAATCGAGCTCGCTGTTGAGAGATACGATGCTGCGAGAGCCAGCTCGAAGACACAGAGGTCTTATAGACATCACTGACTCTCACACGCGGGGTGGTGACTCCAAGGACATTGATGATCCTCAACTGGTGGGGGAGCGAATCCATGAGAAGTGGGTATGAAAAGGATTGTAGTCAAACGGAAGACAATGCCTATTTGTGAGAGGGTCGAACAGGAGTATGTCATCATGAAACGGAAATTAATTATACACATAGCGGACAAGGAAATCAAGGCAGCCGACAGGGATGGCGTGAAGCCGATGACGTGACCAAGAAACACATTCACCTCCCATGAAGTGTTGCAAGAAAGCAGAACGAATGTCCTCGAGTAGCATATCCTGAGTACATAGCCCGTGAACTTGAGACAAATGGCACATCTGTTGATGATCCATGGCCCATAGCCTCGAACTTAGAAAGAAAACAAAATAATCCGCTGAAGAGTCGCGCCAATACCGTAGGGCTTCCTGTCGAGCAGAACATAGGGCCCTGACCTGATTGTCTTCCAACGCGGCGCCATCCTCGCGGCGAAAAACGCGTGCCATAAGCTCCGCCCGATCCACTGAAAAGGAGCTTCGTCGATGACGGTCGAGGAAGTCGATCATGAGAGACATATGAAAGCGACTGGGTAAAATGCCGGCTTCATTGCAAGCATTAGACACCTCCCTACGGGTTAATTAGATTAGACGGTGTAATTTAGTGCAAAGAACTCACCTGCAAAACGGCATGGATGCGCCATCACAGAGGCCGTAGTAAAAGTGTTCAAACAGAAAGTAGCGCAGGTCGCCCATGTTGCTACAATCCACACGGGATAACAGACCATGACCGGCGGTCAATGCGAGTAAAACGTTATGCGGCGCCGAGGAAATGAATGAGTGATGCTTAGTGGCGTTCAAGTGATTGTACACCGACATCAAACACGGTAATGGCCCATCAACGGTGGTGACTGCCTACCAATAAGCTTTCGCTGCAGGGGTTAATATCACTTACGGTCCATGTCGGTGACTGCCACAAGGAAAAACCAATCAAGGCCAAAGACTACCCGGTCACGCTGGTCAGCGACTACCTCCAAACATAGGCTGAGCTTCAGTCCGATGGCGCCAACGGGGCAAACAAGGGAACCGGCTGGATCCTGATGAACCAGCGGGCCCCTCGTCGAAATATCGAGGGACAAATCCAACGACGCAGGATAGGAATGGCCATCAATGAGGCAGGATAACATAGCTTTCGAGATCCCGAACGACGCTAAACACGACGCCGCTCGAATCATAGTAAATTACACGTGGAACAAACGTGGAGTGATTGGTAAGAAAACGTGGCGAGATTGGTCAGCATGATGTCATGTTTGAGTAGCCCCTGCCACAGGTTTGGCGGGGATCGAAGATTTTTGGCAGGGAAACTGAAGCAACTAGAGCCCACCTAGAGACCCACTACCTTAGGGGTAGCGGGAATACAGTTAAGCCGATCAAGGCCGCGTGGGAAAATTGGCGAGGCTTCATTAGACCCGCTGGAACTCGGTCCACGGCTCCTTGCCTTTTACCACCATGTCTATCACCAAAATCCAAGCCCGCCAGGTATGTGGGTGTCTGTCGTCGCGGTGCTCGTTGTTGAGCGTCGCGTAGATCTTTGACTCTCGCGGTAACCCCACCGTCGAGGTCGACCTTTTCACGTCCAAGGGTGGGTCTTTACTTATCCTGGGGTGGTGCGATGGATTCTGATATGGATTTTGTGCTAGGTCGTTTCCGCGCTGCTGTGCCGTCTGGTGCATCGACCGGCATCCATGAGGCTGTCGAGCTTCGCGATGGTGACAAGAGCAGCTACGTCGGCAAAGGTTTGTTTTGGATTGAATTTCGTAGTACTCTGATTTTTTTTTACTTTTTACAGGTGTTACCAAGGCTGTTGCCAATGTGAACACCATCATCGCCCCCGAACTGATCAAATCGGGCCTCCAGGTCACCGCGCAGAAGGACATTGACGATTTCCTCATCAAGCTCGATGGAACGCCCAACAAGGGCAAGCTTGGTGCCAACGCTATCCTTGGTGTCTCGATGGCTGTTTCTGAGGCTGCCGCCGCTGAGAAGGGTGTTCCGCTCTACCAGCACTTGGCCGACCTCGCTGGCGTCAAGGCTCCCTTTGTCCTTCCCTGCCCTGCTTTCAACGTCATCAACGGTGGATCCCATGCTGGAAACAAGCTTGCGTTCCAAGAATTCATGCTGCTTCCGACTGGCGCGTCGTCGTTCACGGAGGCGATGAAGATCGGTACCGAGACATACCACACTCTCAAAAAGGTCATCAGCGCCAAGTACGGCATTGATGGTACGTTGATCATTAATCTACAAGGTGTCCTTGCTCCTGCTATACTACTTTATTAGCCGTCAACGTTGGTGACGAAGGTGGATTTGCGCCCAACGTCTCCGGAGCCGAGGAATCGCTCGAACTTCTCTCGGAGGCCATCAAGAAGGCTGGATACGAGGGCAAGATCAAGATTGCTCTTGATGTCGCGTCTTCCGAGTTCTACAAGGAGGGCAAGTATGACTTGGACTTCAAGAACCCCAACTCGGACCCCACCAAGTGGATCACTGGTGTCGAACTCGCCGACCTCTACCTCAGCTATGTCGCCAAGTACCCCATCGTCTCCATTGAGGATCCCTTTGACCAGGATGACTGGGAGGCATGGACCCACTTCACCGCCAAGAGTGGCATCCAGATTGTCGGTGACGATTTGACTGTGACCAACCCTCTGCGCATCAAGACCGCCATTGAGAAGAAGGCTTGCAACGGTCTCCTCCTCAAGGTCAACCAGATCGGCACCATTTCCGAGTCCATCCAAGCGTGCGTTCGCTCCCTACGTCATATACCTATATGTTCTGATTTTTTTCTAGTGCTCAGCTCTCGCAATCGGATGGTTGGGGTGTGATGATGTCCCACCGTAGCGGTGAGACTGAGAACACTTTCATTGCCGACCTCGTCGTCGCCCTCGGTGTCGGCCAGATTAAGACTGGTGCGCCTGCTAGGAGTGAGCGTGTTGCCAAGTACAATGCTCTTCTCCGCATTGAGTACGTGTTTTTTTGAAAAACTATTAATCACAACTTCCACTAACTGGTCTCCTAGGGAGGAGCTCGCTGGCTCTGGTGCCACGTACGCCGGTGACAAGGGACTGTCTGCTGGCCACACCGCGCCCGCGTTGCTCAAGAAGTAGTGGGAGGAAGAGAAGAAGAGAAGAAGTAAAGCAACGTTTGTATTCGAATGTTTACTGACCTATAGACTGCATTGTACCAAAAATTAACGAAAGCACTGATTGTAATGATTGTTCATGTTCTCCAATAGACTTTTGACTCGTTGAATACCACGCATTCCTAGCGTCCCGAATTAGTTAGCTGTTGCTGGCGTTTGTCGTTACACCAACACTAGGTGATGAAAAGCTTACTTGGGTAGAAAAATTGAGAGCTATGCAAACAAATATGATTTCATACCGGAGCAAATGAGAAAGCGACATAAACACGACTAGCTATTTGACCTTACGCCGTTCAGGCTGCGTCGCTGAGAAGCCACAAACAAATAAATGTCATCTTTCCGAGAGCTCGTCGCAGACGGGTGTTAATACTACGTGAAAACATACCGGTCAGAGCTCCCCTTCATCTCGTCTAGTGAGGTAGCATAGAGTTCCCGCAAAGCAGGCTTCGGATAACACTATCGTCCGAAATGTGAAGCACAGGTTGACTTGCAGAGGGTTGGCAAGTGCGCGCGCGCAATTCATTGTGCCTGTATCTGGTCCTGAATCAGGAATCCTAGCGCCTTCAACGTCCCAGTAAGAACAGGCTCTGGGCTCAGCCGGGTGAACTGGTGTGAGCCGTGCTCGCAGAACGTCAAACGGGCAGCCTAAATTTAGAACTGACTTTTGGTGATGCAAATGTCAATCAATTGTAAAAGATCAAAAACACGATTGCGTGAAAAGTCCATGCTTTGGGAAAAGTAGAATCACCACACTAAACAGAAACGTTTGAACACAAAATCGCAAGGTAGTTACTGTCGAAATCGACATCAAGTCGATCTGCCGCCGCATACGTCATCAGCGAAGTGGTCCGTGCACATCATATAAACGACGCGTACTTGGCGATCTCCCCACATTCCTTCTCTCCCTCTTACCATCACCATCGCATTCCCGCCTATGGTCACATCGCCGTTAGGTCATGGCCTCAAGTCGTCAGTAGTACTTAACCCGAAATCGCCTTGCTGGAGCATGCTCAGCGATGCATAGGACGTCCGGTACGCGTCATTGTGCCCCACTTGGACGAGTACTAACGTCCCCGCCTCCCAGCGCACCATCCATTCCGACAACGACCACGACACCCCGCCTACGACGGCCACGCTCATTCACTGGTGGCTGAACATCTCGATATGCTTCTTGGCGTGAACTTTGAAATCGGAGGAATCAAGTAATGTCTCATTCTGAGGGTCGGTGCGCGAAGTTTACAAAGCACACACCGTCAGATAACACCCACAAGCTTGCGTTCAATACATTCTCGAGCCCCAAAAATTGTAAATACAAGTTGAAAGGATTCGACAAATCAAACATTACATTATCACATCAAACAACCACCAAAAAGCGTCTGCACCTGCTCCGCCAACTGCGCTGGATCCATCTGATCATTCTCCAACTCCACAGGCTCAAGCGCGCCAAAATCCAAACCGTCCCCAGTGCCCGTCGTCTCAATAAGCGGCTTCACCGACTCCCAAAACTCTGTAAAATCCATTTCCGCCAGCCCATTCTCCTCAGGCGCAAAATCCTCGCTCCCCAACGCGTTCAGGTTGGTAAACATGTCAAAGACATCCATGTCCGAGCTCTTGGGCTCGTCGGGTGGCGGCGCGGCCTCTGCATCCGAATCACACTCCGTCTCAGACGTGGCTATGGGAAGATCGTGATCGCTCTCCTCGTCCAGTCCCATCTCTGGGATGATGGGGCTGCTCGGCTGGATGGGGGAGGAGGGCGGGAGGCCCAGCCAGTATTCCTTGCGCTCCGTACCCAGCGCCATTGGTGCGTCTTCAACATCCGCTTTCTCACTGCTAGGCGCGTCGACCATGGTATCTTCATCATCACTCGCAATCGGCACACTCGACGGTCCGTCATCGTTGTCGTTTGTCTCGGACATCTTATCACTGTCCAAGCGCTTGACAGGTCGAGCCGTCGGACTCTGCGTCGCAAAAGGGGAGAAAGCAGCACCACCTCCACCCAACGGAGTGCCCCAGCCGAGCGGCGTGAAAAGAGAAGAAGACAAGGGCGTCGAGGAAGACTGAAGAACACTTTGGGTACGCGGAGGAGTACGAGGTACTGTGGAGGTTCGACGGTTTCGAGCCTTTGGCGTACTGAAAATGTTAGATGCTGAATGATCTCCACAGGCTGCCAATGCCACTGGCGGCCTTGGCGGAGACGACGGACACGTAGGATTTGGAGTAGAAGACGGACTGCTCATAGCTGCAACAAGTTCGCGCTCCAAAGTCTCGTTACCCTCCGAAGTCCTGCTCCTCTTGCGGGCCGCCCTCTTTCTCTCGCGTTCCTTCTGTTCCTTCTCTAATCTCTTTTGTTCCTCTAGGTTTTGACGATGCTGACGAGCGTCCTCCGATAATCTAGGCTGCAAGGCCGTGTCCGTGCGCGCCCAGGCGGGAACGACATACTTCTTCGACTTCGCAGGTGGAGGTTTAATAGGCGAAGAGGCGGAGACTCTGGGTGCCTGTGGTGAATCTGGGATATAAATTGGCTGACTTCTCGAGCCACCCGTTTCCCCGCTTAGGCGTCGATGCGCAGGACGAGGAGGAGAAGTCAAAGGATCTTGGCCGGTCCGTACAGAACTCCCCATAAAGTCGCTTAATGTACGCTTCTTCGAATTTGTGTTCCCTGCAGAATCCCCAGAAGGCTTCCGTGCGACGTCGTTTGATGTAAAAGCGCGCGCAAGACCCGTTCGTTGTGGAGAGGTAGAAGTACTGCTGGATGTCGATGGCGACTTCCCTTCTCGCCTCAGGAGGGTGGGATTGACATTTTCCTTGTCAAGGGGAGCCGTGCCTTCTGTGGAGGGTGGTTGTGGTTGTTGAGATGTTGGTGCGGGTGTCGAAGCTAATAAGACCTGTAGAGCCTGCACGAGCGCAGTGTTGCCCTCGCCGGATTTGCCGGCATCTATGGATCCAAGAGCTGCAAGTAACTCTCGATTCATTGGATGAGACGCGTCCGACACGGGCGTACCGGACAGAATGGTCAAAAGCTGAGGTATCACGGTCGGATTAATCTCAGGTGCTGGGGACGCGCCTGCAGGTGGATCACAGGCTTGTGAGGTAGCCTCTGGTTTCTTTCGAAAGTTGAGAGGAGTATACGTAAACGGTAGATCGTGTGAGGGACGTGGCGGTGGTTTGCCCTTAGGTGGCGCCATAGACTTCTCCGACGCGGCAGGCGTCTCGGCCCTTATCGAGGACGTGGTAGTGGTAGAGTCAGGTTCAATTTCAAGGGGAGCAGCCAATCGCGATGAACCTTGCGACGTATTCCAGGTGGAATCTGACTGTGTAGTGGATGGAAGGCTGGTTGAACGGGATATGAAGGATGTTCTCCATGAAGTAGAGGTTTGACTCGATGCCGAGGTCGACGGAAGGGAAGACGAGACCTTCTCGGGCTCGATACGGATATTTCCAGTATAGAAGAGCGTATCCGCTTTACTCAACGGAGCGTTTGGAATTGTCCTGGGTTTTCTGGGCCTTGGTATCGGAGGACCTGCAGGGGCGGCCTTGCGGCCATGAATTGCAGCGATGGTGACAGCTGTCGCCGCGTTCTCTGCCAGTGGTGTTTGAGAACGAGGAAAACAATCAATGTAATGCAACTCACTCTTGGAACCATCAGCAAGAAAGGACCTGGACATTCGCGTCGTCTGTAAAGTATTAAATAACGCGAAAATAATGGGAGAAATAAATCCTACCTCACGGAGGGCTAGCACGATCTCCAATGCTGGGGAACCATTGGGTAGTTTGGTTAACGTCCCATTCACGACTGCCTCTTCGCTTTCCTCTGACTCTAGACCCCACGACATCAGCCCCATTCCAACCGCGACTCCCCGGCCCTGTGAAGTAGGTGCTCGTGCGCCGTCACCGTTGTCGGATATGTTGAGCTGTTCCGGGGCCGTGTCCGCCTCAAGAGGATCTAGTAGATACACAGAAAAATCTCGCGTGCCATTCTGCGACAGATCTTGAAAAATCTCGGGGCTTGACTGGCAGACGGTATTCAGGCAGCGCTTCAGCGACAGCGACCCAAAGCGCGGTGCTCCCTCGGCGTCGGTGTTGGTAGTGATGAGGGCAATTTCCACAGAAGTAAGCGAGCGTGCGAGGATATAGTGCCCAGCATTGATGGTATACAGGATGCGCAAAAACCGCTTCTCCATGGGCGAGGGACGGAAGAGAAACAGTCAACAGTGACGTGACTAAACGCGTTACAGGCGCGTAAACCTTCCTTTTTCAGAACCGCCACGTTCTCCTCATCACTTTTGTACTGCTGCGCCACCAGGATGATAAATTGACTCGACAATAGTGACTAGCAACAGATAATACGCGTCGATGCTCATGCAAATGAAATCTCTGTACTCAGAAAGCTCACAGGATGCAATCTATCAATGCTACAGTTCTTCTGATTCCTATGGCAACAGAGAGGAGTTCTCAACGTCTTCCTCCTATTGTTCAAATTATTCCCCATATACTTTGGTGTCCTCTGGTGATACTGTCCTGATCACACGCTTCACGGTCACTATATGTGCTGGCTGTTTCTCCATCTGTCGTTCTCAAAGACTGCACTGGACACAGTAAGGATTATATTCAACGCTTTCGCAGCAGCAAAGAACGCTCTTCTGAAATGAATACATCCAGCATTATTCATATCAAGAGTCAACACGTTGACATATTCTATTCCAGTTCATCCCGTCCAAGGTGGGTGATTTGCAAAAATACATCTAGCGCATATGGGTGTCTTCGCTCTTCCAAATATAATGGCCATGCATGCCAGCGTTTTGAAGGCACTGGCCAGCACAGTAGATACCGACGTATTCTCCGTGCTACCATTCATGATGTCTACCACCATTCATGTATCACATGAACTGGATTTTTTTCTATGCCACACGATCTATTATGTTCTCTCTCACAGAGTTGGTTCTTGACTTGAACCAGTAACAACTACGCGCAGATGACAATGAAGCCCGCTGGCCCTAGTGGAGCGCCATTGCCATATTTAGCCAGGCGCCGGATTTGATTCCGTTAGCCGATCGTGGTTCTTCTGAGTTCCAACTTGCAACCACGACCACCATCACCACCAAGATTTCTGCACTATAGTCATAACACCGCTCATTCCACTCCTTTTTTTTCTGTTCGACATTACCATAGACAGCGACGAGATCCCTAGAGGCGATCACCACGAGGCAACGACCAATTAGCTTGTGGTACAACACGTTTTCTACGGTTGTTCCGTTCAACCACAGCCCTTTCCTTCATTATCCATTT
>QLPD01002912.1:0-21010 GCA_003314085.1 Hymenopellis raphanipes
TGGAAGTGAATGTATCCACCTCCGTGGTAATTACGTCCGGGTCTGAATGATATGATACTGTACTGTTTCGACCGCATGTTCGCATAACGCATCACGCGGGGCCTAGAACTGAACTTAGCTTAAATGATAACGCATCACACACCTTAAATCCAGGGACAGATCGCCCAAAATGGCAAAAATTTCGCTCCCGCCTATGGCGGGATGGCCGAATAAGGCAATTTGGGGCTCCGCGCCTGGGCACGAACTTAGTTCCTGTAAGTTCACAGCATAACGCGTCACATGCCGCGAACTTACGGTCGAAACAGTACAGTATCTCAAGAGCACTGAGCCGGGAAAAGACATTGCCTGAAAAGGATTGTAGCGCATACAAAGGTAGTGCCGTGGCAAGGTATTCCCAGCGAGGTAAGGATATTTCCAGTGTCGGGATGATGGCGTGGTCCGTCATGTTGCCGTATAGGACGACTGACAAGGAACGCTCTCTCGAACGCCCCAGATATAGGCCTGTCTTGAAAACGCGTTCACGGTCCGTAATATGAGTGTCATGCTTATCGACATCGAGCTCGAAATATGTCCAGAGCATCGGGCAGTCGATGACGAGCTGTCTCCACCGACGACATACACGCATTAAGGTCCAAGGTGGCTGACGTGGGTCGAGGGAATCTGTCTGTTGCGCATCGAGACTGTCACCGAGCCAGGATGGAAGGCAGTGCAGAAATATGTCAAGTAGGATTTCACTCGGCATGGATCGGATAGGGTGGACGAGAGCTCTCGCGTCATTGAGACGAGACTCCGCTTGTCCGCGGGCCAGAAGAAGTTTCTCTAGTAACTCTTTGACCTGCACGATCTGTTCGTCGAGTTCAGCCAGTGTTTCGGGCCCGCTATCAACGATGTGGCGAAACTCTAGGAGCTCGCTATCACGCGGTGGCATGTTGTTACGGAGCAGTTCGTCAACACGAGCCGTTCGCGATGTGAAATCAATAGGAAGAGGGAGTGCACAGGTGGGGCAGCTCGACAGTGAAGGTAAAGCCGGCATTTTTGGTCCCTGTTAGAATGTAAGACGACCTTAAATACCAGTGTCTAGCACAGAACGAGCGCACCTGAGCATCAATTCCTTTCAGAATAGTGAGTTTAATGTCAAGAATAGTACGCTCTAAGCAGATCTTCTTTGAGTAAACGGGTTGAAATTAGAAGAAAATGACTTACTTGACCAAAGCGAAGATTGCAAGTACTGTACTATTACGACGTTATCTTCACATAACGCGTAACGGCGGGCTGTGAAATGAAGAGTGAGTCGTACCATAACGCGTAACGGGGCCCTCAAACTGTGAGTACATACCCAATATAGCAATTTTTCGGCTCCGGCTGCCGCCGGAGCATCCAAAAAAGGAAATAAAGGGTCCTGTGAAGAGCTTCCCCACAGGTTTTGACCATCACGCATCGACTCTCGTGAAGACAAGGTCGTAATAATACAGTAACGCGTGATATCACGAGGTTTTTGGTGTCGTCCGTACGGGTATAATCGGGGGCGGAATTGAGAGTATTCCCGTGGTTTTAGAGGTTTTCCGATCGTTATACTGTAGTATTACTACCATAGGTTCATGGGTTGTGACCTGTGACCTCATGAACATGTTGAATGACATGTTCATACTTGTCAAAAGTGTGTGACCTAAAATTTTTATGTTCACTGAGATTTTCAAGTTCACTCAGTTTTAGGCTTAATTTCAGCTGTAAATATACTTAAATAGCAGAATTATATCATTTTCATGCTAAATAAGGTAAAATGAGAGCAAAAACTGCTAAAAACGGGCTAGAGGAGCAAAATTTAGATAAAAGTCAAATTTGTGACCAATTTTGAACATGTTCACAACCCTTTGTGACCTAGTGACCAACTACAATTAGGTTCGCATCATGAGGCCTCGTGACCTGTGACGCGAACCTATGGTAGTAATACTACAGTACTGGGTGTTTCGGGCCAAAAAATGCAAAAAAAGAATTGAAAAAAAGGAAAGAAAGGAAGCTCGGCAGGTCAGTGGGAGGCTGTCAAGGAAGACTCCGTGTAAGTAGATCCTAGTGTACAATCTCAAATTTCTCGCGCGCTACGCGCGCGCCGTTCAGATCTTGATGTAAGTATCGGACCGCGCTATCCTGCCTTCCGAGGCCATCTGCTCTCTCCCATATTTCTATCCACATTCACGAATCACATGTAGTCTCACAGTACATCTCGAGTTTTGAGAGAAGCCCAGACCGGTGCCAGAGCGTGCTACCGCCAGGTTTTTGTAACAGTAACCTGGGCTCCAAGTTCCCGATCTCAATTTGACAGGCCAACGACACATTGTGCAGTAAGACACCCTCGGTTCCTTCAGTTAGTACCTATACTTAATGAATGTACATTGTATGTCAACTGGTAGAGTCAGACTGAGTACCTCAGTACTGAGTCCTCAGTCCTCAAGCTTGCTCGGAGATAACCGACACATGTGCTCATTGACAGATCCGTATTTTGTACTCGGTTTTCCTCAAGTTCTTATTCATGTCGAGATCAATCTCATCCAAGCTGTTCTACACGATTTTGAAGACTACGCGGGACAGAGCAAGCCACAAGAGCTTCAAATGGCATGTAACCATTGATCGCCGCGCCTCGGCTGGCATATAACGCCGGCATGGCATATAACATTCGGCATGGCAAATAACAACCCAGCGTAATGATCGGTAAACCAATCCCGTAAACCAATCCCACGCTTGCTCTCATATGAATCGTAGGAGACAAGGGGAAGAAACCTAGGGGCAAAGAAGCGGTCATGTGATGTTTGTTCAGGCTTGTGCGCGGCAGAGCCTGCCGATCCTTCATTGATTTCAATCTCGCACACGCTGAACCAGTCTCTTCCTCGGACGAAAAAAAGAATCCATATCATATGACAGATTACCTGCTTGAAGCTCGAAAGCGTACTCCCTGCATCTATAAAAGAACCGCATCCACGCCGAAATCATTCTTTCCTTCAATCGCTGGACAAAATGCTCGACAACACCTTTACTGTCCTTCCGTGTTTTATCGTCCGTTCGAAAATCTGACAGACGCCAGTTGCCCAAAGATCCTTAGTCGTCTCTGACCACGTTCACTGTCTCTGGTGACATGGGAGGTCATCAAGCTTAATCTCTTGCGGTTCCTGCATCGCATGCCCATCGTCACGGCCATCGCCAATATTAAAACTCCGAAGCGCACCTATGAGCCAAAAGGCTGAGACAAGCTTGCCGTTCATATCTCCTTGGCTGAAAGCGCTGGTTGCGACACAACCAAAACAAGGTTCTGGAATTCTTCGGCCAAGTTTTCTCAAAAGCTGTTCCATTTCTTTCACTTTTACTGCATGCTCGTTGTAGCCTGTCGCCGGCCATTCATGATCATAGAACTCCCCGCACCCGCTCATCCCACCATTCACGTTAACCTCGCATATGAGAACCTGCTTGTGGAGTTGGACAATCCACTCGCATGGAGGTCACGCCTCCTCACAATGGTGGTCGACAACCTCGAGCCTCTCAAGTTCATTCATGCGCTCGATAAAACAGCTTGGGTATCTAGCATTTTGCAGGAGACCCCCTTCGACGTCACTACCTTGACTGTATCCTGTCTCTTTGTGGATGGTGCTTGTGAGGAATGGCAACTCGTGTCCCTGGCCTGTCTAAAGGCTTTGCATAGTGTCCTCTCTGACACGAAGATGTCCTTGATGGAAACGCAAAGCGAGTGGGAACGAAGGCAGATGAAGTTCGCGAAGCCGCTCTCCCTGAATTCTCCTCCAATTTAAATGTATTCCCATGCTTGGAAATCTCTCTAGCACCTTTGTAGCGTTGCCGTGGTCGTCCTCGTGCTATTATCTAGCAGCGGCAGATCCCATCCGTTGTGTTCCTTCTGCCAGTCCATCATACGTCGAGTCTTCTTCAGTCGAGATCGAACCAGCTCTTCCGCCCTCGATCTTACTGGGCCGCGAAGCTCTGGGGCGACGTGCTCGTTCCACTCTAGTTGACACGTTTCGAATACACGTATTTGGTGAGCTGAGGACTAGGCTTCCCTGAGGCTGGTTACTATCCATGGATTATCCAAAGCATGCATCGTCGTGCCCGGGATGCTATGGCTGAAATCATTTCCCCGACGGAAAGTGGGTTGAATTCAGACTACACCGTGTCGCTGCGTGAGAATAGAGGAACAGAGGAGAGCTCTATCCACGCACCATCGACGGCGCATATCAACTCTGTCAACCCCTCCACAAGTCAGGTAGATTATAGTACCATTCCTCGACGCCCTACGAATCTTTCCTCGCATGACTTGCACGAATACAACTCACTCTCTTCCAAGTGCATGAAGCGCCCTCAGCTGCTCGTCATAGCGGCGGCGCAGAAGGCGTATGTGGCCGACGAGACAAAGAAGAAGGATCGCCTTCTGGAATTACAGACCAGAAGGCGAGGCTGTCAGAACAAAGCATTTGTTTCGTCAGCGGGTGATATGAATGTCGGCCTAGCGGTCCCGTACAGGAGCTCGCCGCTGAGTCGAAGTACGTGGACTGCAGAAGAGTTCGAGTACCGTTCGGGTAACAGCAACGATGACGACAGCGACTCAGACTACATACCATGATGTAGAACTAGTAGACTTGCCATTGAAATATTCTTTTCGAGGTACAACCGAGCTGCCTGACCAAAAAGTTTCCAAAATACGGTACCCTACGTCCACGGAGATCGTGGAAAGCGTTCATTAGAACTTGTTGAAACCTTGGCCATCCCAAGGTGCCGGTAAATGATTCAGAAGAATTACACACACTCACCACGTTCTAGAATGCGGTCACGTCGACTGGTATAATTGTAGCGCATGTAAAGATTTGCCTCGTTAGCTCGTAATTATAGATAAAGATTGATTGTACGAGGATCTAAAAGAGTCGTACAAGATTGGGTAGATATAGCGCCCTTGGATTCTCGATCCACTCCGGCTTCAAAAACGCGCAGCACTGACACGGACGTAGAAGACCCGTGGGTAACATCACAACCGCAACAATCCCACAAGCGTTCAGGACATCATCGGCGACAGGAAACCGCGAGGCGGCACTCTCCCTGAAGGCCTCCGTTGGCGGACTATAACCGATTTTGTATCTCTGCTCTCGAGCATCAAGGCGGACCACCCAAGCTGGTTGATGAATCTCGAATTCACCGACTAGGACATGGATGAGCCGACTCAGATGCGCCGCTTCTTGAGGAGGTATGAATTCCTGAATATTTTCTTCGCCGCTTTCGACGGCTATGATTCATGAACATCAGTAGGGCATCGATTAGGTGAAGAAAGCGCGAACCTCGGTGATAGTCCTGAAAGGATGCGCATGTGTTTCGATGGCCAGAAGTCCAGTCTATCCGTTGACATTGCGTTGAGCAGTACATCGATACGCGACAGCCAGAGCAACGTCTAGGTGTAGTACGGATTTGTCGATCAGGACACTATTAATTGCTTGGTGAGTACAACTCCAACGACTTTCAAGAAAGAACTTACGTCTTGAGCGTCACAGATTGATGGCAGAGGACTGAGAATGATTGCCGACTCGAGTCTCAGATTGAGGTTTCTCCAGGCTGCCCGTGTGATGCCGAAATTAAACGCAACTAGGGAAGCCCTAGTGCGTTGTGTCTCCTTTACGACCGAGTGGTAACACAAATAACGGGCTACTTCGGCCATAATCTTGTCGAGGTTCCCGCTATAAATGTCCCGGTATTCGCGAGGGATCTGCGCGCTCTGGGCAAGATGATCAAACAGCAGAGCGCTCTCGAGAAATCTGTGTTTGACCACAAATGTAACGGCGTCGAGTCCTATTTGTTGGACCACCCCGAAAATATTAGCACTGAGGAGAAGGAATAGTAAACAAGCTCGTCTGAAAAGACGCTGCACTGGGAAGGAGTTGGAGTCATTACCAAACGCGAGCCCACGTAGAATTCGGCAATGGGAGACACGCCATGCGACCTCTAGAACTCGACGTTCTTCCAGTCGATTGAAATGGTCAGCATTACTGCATGACGGGTGTGTGGTGCACGCATTTATGAGGGAGTACCCACTGCTCAAATCGCGGATTGCTCCCTCCAGCTGCTCCTGCTCATGCTTGCTCCGTAACCGACCCATGGCATCCTGTAGAACGCTGTTGAGAGAAAACAGAGTAGGACCAGGAGTCTCGGCCAGTTTGCTGACGAGATCTTGCTTCCAGGCGCTGTCTACAGCTGGTAGGTTATTGACGTACATCATTGTGTGTGCTATGTCGCAAATTTCGATCAAGGTGTTAACGGAGCCGGGGCGGGAGATGGAGGCAGAATGATGAAGAAGCAAGTCTGGGAGGATATTCGAAAGGAATTTGACTGGGTTGTGGGGAGGAGTCGCGATGGCGGTAAGGCTTTGCATGAGCTGGAGTTGTCGCCTATCGTGGACGGCATCTAGAAGACACTGAACGCAGATTCGGTGGAGATCTTCGTCATAATTAGAGACGAGTCCGGGGATAATAATACTCTCCATGATATATGTCATCCACATCGCCAAACGAGGGAGAATGCGAACAAGGAAAGACGTAGACGTTGAAAGTAAGGTTGGGCCCAACCTCCCGTTTCTTTCATCGGTCTGGAATAGATGCACGGCTCGAAATACCGCGCATGCGCGCTTTATTTGACCGTCTGAATCGCTCGAAGCCGCAGGGAGTGAGGTCGGAATTACGGGAAGGGCGTCATGGATGGCGGATGTGAAACGAGATAAATCGGCGGCGCTTCTCAAGGCATTTTCAGTGACCTTGCTGAGATCGAGACTCCGATCTGATGGCGGCATATGGACCTGCGATAGCAAGCGCCTTCTCAGTACTAGAACAATCCTTAGTTAAGTCGACGTACAGCAATTTGATCAGACAAGAAGGACTGAGGAGAAGTGGAAGCGGCAGAGTTCTGAGTACAAACAGGATCTGCCTGATAATTATGGTCTGTGACAGAATGGGTATGTATACACGTACTCACGTGAAGAAGCAAGGATATAGAACAGGCGAAGGAGCGTTGAAAAGCAAATTCGAAGTAGTTCGAAACGTGACTGCCTCTTTCCTTCCGCCACGATTAACACTCGAGTAAACGCCTTCTGTGATCTTTCGGTCTTACATTCTAGAAGCCTGCGCTGTCCGCTACCCCACCTGTTCCCTCCTCTTCCTATTGATATCCCGCCGCAAACGCATCGTGCTCCGTAACAAGCTTCTTCTGGCCGGTGTCCATCTAATGAATGCTGAGCGAAGTACTACTCGACGCCGCCTCCCATCCTAGCTCTAGATTCCCTTGACCCACGTTAATCTTGATTCGTGTCGCCAGATGCTCTGGACTTTCGAGCTCGATGTTGATAAGCCTCATGACACCCATATTACGGGCCTTCAATGTGTTTTCAAGACAGGCCTCTATCTTGAAGGCTCCAGGGAGCATTCGTACTTGACAGTGACGCTGTCATCCCGGTACTAGCACCTCCAATCCTTGCCTAGGCCGTGGCGCCCCGTGCCTCGTTGTAATCACGATATTCTGTTATTCCATTGCCTGGAGACCGTCAATCCGCGGTAAGGAATCACTTTTTTCGTTCGTATTCCGTAACAGTAAAGCTCATGACCATCATAATTCACTTCATCCTCCTACGTCGCTGAGGAGATTGTTTTCCAGGCACGCGCGTCATGTCTAGTCGCATTCCCCATATTGGTGGCGAAGATCATACGTTCCTTTCGATCCTCAGGCTACTTTTCTTGTATTTATCCGACGCATGGTGCGTATTTATCAATCTTCACTCTGAAATGACTCAACGTGATCTGATATTGCTTTCCAGCTGTTTCTGAGGCGGGTGCGAGAACCAGCTTGATTCCTGAACCTTGCAGGTGAGCTGTACCATGGATACTAGATGGAAGAATACATTCGCTTCACCAGTCTCTTGGATGATAAGCAGAAGAACGGGGAAGGGATGGGATGACAGAGGAACTCATTCGCCATCAGCTCCTCGGACGCCACACCGGAACGAGCTCCCAAAAGACAAACAGAGGAACATCCTGAGCGAGGGTGTAGCCAATCCCTTTTTCAGGTGAAATGTAAGGAGACGGCTGACAGAGATCCCACTCCGGAGTCCACGTATCTTGGCGGATATGTACGATGACTCAATGCCTAAGGAAATGCTGTAGTTTTTTTTACAGAAGGACGGCATGGTAGATCTCAGATCGAAAGTTCAATGTGGCGCTCTTCTTACTCCCATGACTCGAGACGGTAGCTGTGTTTATTATGTTTTGCTCCCTCGATGTCGATGATTACGTTTCCTGTATAACCTTCATTCGCCTCTTAATGCGAGGCTGCTTGTCCGACCGGAAATGCGCCTCCTAAGCACATACTGCCTTTACTGCTTTTTGCGGAAATAGGATTGAGGATGGCTTATGTTTTCGAATTCTCTGTGCTGGGACAGGATACATGGCCTATCAGATAGCCGTGTCGTCATGTAGCTCAATCAAAGCGTAGTTTTTGTTTTCATTGTGCTTTCTAAATGCAATCGTTGGCAGGTGCTGTATACTTACCTGGCGGAGTAAGTCTAGTTCTCTTGCTGCTGAGAGATGTCGATGTAACGAGGAAAGGAATTTTGAGGATTGAGGGTGATTCGTTGTCTGTGTGACTGCGAAGAGACATTGTCCTCCTATGGGAAACGGGCGCATCGGATGGACTTATTCCACTGCCTGCATTGAGGCCGATTTGTTCTCATGATGCGAGTAGGAGGAAGTCATCTTTCGCGTCATACAAGACTCGAGGCTACTTGGCTTATCGGACAGGGCGTCTCATAAGCACAGTAAGGGTGAACATGTGTTTTTACACCTCGAAGATTAACCCACCGCAGGGCGAAGTTTGTATTCGGGCAGTCATGAAGGTTACTACCCAGGCTGGATGAGAGGACTGATTCTATGGTGCTTGGAGGTACTAAGTGAACAGAGATGACTCGTAGACCACGGTCCGCAGTGTGAGGGAACTGTCTTTGAAAACATCCATTGGAGGCGACTGACTGGTCCTACCGGACATGGCGCCTCTTGTCCGGCATTCAGGATTCCCCGTTTTTTCACTTTTGTTGCATACTAGTACGCCGGATTCGCGTCTGTCGTGTTCGATAAGGAATTCATTCAGTCACACCAGAGATTATACGACGTCGAGATGACTTGTCCTGCAATGAGTGGGGCGCGGGAGCGGATTGTTTTGGATTTCTGGTGTGAAGACAGGAAGAAAACGAGGCAGATTGGTGTAGTCGCTGAATCGTCTGCTCATGGTGCAGTGGAGTAATCAGAAAGCTTTTTTTTTTGTTTGAATTGCTTGAGAGGAACGGATCGAAGCTGCGCAGGCTTTCGCGCGGGCGTGGTTCAGCCTCGTCGATTACACAGACTCGTGTACGGAATGAGATAAAAAGTGATAATGGTCCCATCGACGAGGTAGCGCGCTTAACAGATTGACTATGCGGCCACAGAGAAAGCTGAAGTATGATTGTGATAAACGGCAACCCTCCATGAGATGGTATGATGACTAGTCGACTGATGGTGCACGGGAGGAGGAGAAGAAGATGAATGGTGGGAAGAAGGCAGGCGTTGAGGGTATATCCCGGCGGGGTGAGGAAGCGAGCACCGAGAGGCGCATTGTATCACGGGAGAAACTAGAGAGGTGACTAGAATGGCTGTGGGTTAAATTGCAAGTAAGATGACAAAAAGGAGGATCCAGTAGGGAGGGAAGACCTGTCCAGAGAAGATGAAGGGCCAGCACTCACTCACTCGCAAATCATTCATTCGGACTGAACAAGCAGTGCCACTGTTTGGCCATGTTACTCTGTCTCCCCCTGCTTTCGGCCACCATGATGTCCATTTGCTTGCGCCCATTTTAGCTCTTCCAGATGCGCCGTTTAGTCTTGGAAATCGTGTCTTTTCAATCCCTTGTCTCCATGCTTGACGGCAACCTCTTGGTCGCGCAGAACATTGCTAACGGATCACGCTCGCTTTGGGCAATGGTCTAGCACGTATGGACATGAAGTGCGTTCATCTTACGCGCATCCGTCCTTCGGTGTCTGGGTTGGAGCAGGGAGGCTTGGTGGCGCTGAGCGAAGGGTACGTTTCTGACAGGTGCGAATTCCTCTGGCGTTGGGGACACTGCTGATCGTCATACAGGTCGACAAGGACTCCAACGATGACGTGGTAGACGTATATGCGTTCTATCTGGGCCGTTGTCCGTAATCACCCCTTCCCTTGGGTCGATACCGTATCACCATCCACCATGACATGACACGCTTTCGCCGTTAGTTTTGCGATCACAACGCCCTGCCGATATCGAACGTGCTCAAATCTCTCTGGTCCCAGCCTCGTCTCGGGCAATTCTGATGAACATGGATCTCGTATATCGTGCATCGATTGGTGCGTTCTCCCAAGCTGCATTATGAGGCGGTTCCTGATAGTGATAAAGACCAGGTCGACACCGGGCAGGCCAGGAAGGATAGCAAGACCTCAACGGTTAGAGAAAGGATATAGGCTTTTAATGGTGCGACTGTTCGTTGTGTATGGGACGCAGATAGCTAACTTGTTTAAAGACTTCGGCGAGACAATATCGAATCCCCTCAACATTCATTCTGACATCATTTCTGGACGACGACTGTCGCTGCTCGTTCCAGCATACCCTCTATTGGTGCTGACGCGTCCGGATTCCATCGGGAGAAGGAACGCCCTCATCCCCACCGTGCAGAATGACCATACAGGCTCCCTCCGCTCGACAGCGCCCTCCCCTCAATCGGCACGCCGTCGGTGAACAATTCTGTCAGGCTACTATCTGGACGACCTGTCATAACGTCATAGGGACGCTTCGGGGAAGACCATCGTCTTGCGCCAGCCTATAGACGGACTTCCCAGAGGCGAGAAGAAGTCTTTACATCCGCGTCCTCTACGTATAGGGCGGCTGTAGTCAGTGGTGCCGACGTGGCGCTTTGAGACCTTTCGGAACGTGTCTGCTTGGAACTTACTGTAAGTCTTCGTCAAAACGAGTTGGACTATCACTTAGAAGAAGGCTTGTTCGCGCCATTTACAAAGGATTCCCCCAACGACTTGACCTCGGCCGTAGCAGAGGAGCGTCATAATCGCAGGACATCGTCTCTACAAGCCCCGGTGCAAAGCAGGCACTTTGGCCTTCCTGGTTGCGGCCCGACATACCCAGTAGGGTCTGGAAGGAATGCTACTCGACATTCAATAGGTTCGCTTGGACAGTTGCCGACTTTCGTTCGTCGCCATCCGTCGGTCGTTATTGTCGACCTTGCAGTTGCGTCGAGCGGAACGCCGTGGAAGGAGATGGACGTTTACCGAGCATCTTGGTCTTCGTAGACGTTGGTTTGAAGCGGACCATACGGCATCGTAGCAGTTCCGGGGCCCTCTTCCGCATCGGATACGACTACACCACCTGTACCAGACGTCTGTACTACCTGTGGAGAATACGATACGACTCTTTGTTCGATTTCCTAGTGGTGTTTTAAACTCTGGCGTGAGTGTGAAACGACGGCAAGAAGAGGATGCTTGCCTCTAGATGGGGGTTGGTGTATGTAGTGGTTTGAGAGATGCCAGAGTGACACTATGGGACAGCCAAACAACTGGAGCCTGGGTGGGGTGGCGGCTATGCGTCTCGTCAATGGTCACGCGAGGTGATGTTGTTTTGACTTGGTGTGGCGTAATTTGCTTACTACACTGAGTAAAGTCCGTCATGCATTGCGTGTGCGCTGCTGATTATCCTCGGTACACTGTTCGTCGCTTGGCTCCTTCCTTTCGCCATCTTTTCTTTCGTTCTTGGATGCTCTCCGAAAATTTGTTTCACTCCCTCCGATGTTGCTGGGTGACTGATCAGTACACGGTCACTCCTAGCTAGAAGTCCTCTTGGCCGGCGAGGCTGCTTGTCGTAGCGGAACTGCGTCTCATGCCAATGAGTGAGTTTAGCCGTTTGATGCCATTTTTTTTGACATCGGGTTGGAGTTAATACGTTTCATTCTCAATTCTTAGGAGTTGAAGAGGCCACATGTCCTACCGGATAGCGCGCGCCTCGTGTTGTCTCTGGGTTGATATCTTTTATTTTACTTGCAAGGAGGTCGAAGTGGAAGGGCGACTCCGAGTCGTCTTCAAGGAGACAGCGCGTCGATATTGTTTACATTTTTTTTTGCAGACCGGCGAAGCCGTCTACAGTGAAGGCTCTCCTCCACTCGAGGCGATGTGGTTTATCGAAACGGCGCTTCATGGCAGACTAGCTATTGTTTTTTTGGGACTCGGTGTGACGGCGGTAGTGAGTGACATTGATCTCTTGTTCCCATTGTTTATTCTTGGTGCAGGAGGATACGAGACGAACTTGTCCTCGTCTGATGTCGACTCGGTATGCGTTGGGGAGGAACTGCTGGTTTAGTGCTCCTCGGCTTGGTTCTTGTCTCGATTTCGATATCGTTGAATGGCTCAGCCACGATTACAGGACGGTACTTGTTGAATCAGCGAACAGATGCGTCGATTATGATACTGTCGTCAGGGCATGCCGCGACTTGGACTAGTAGAATGTCAAGGGTTCCAGACAGCGGAAGACATTGGAAGTTGACGTCTAAGACATAACAGTACAGTGTCTTTCCAGCATCAGCGCTGGCGCAGTCGCCACGGTTGTCGAATGGGTGGCACAGCTTGACCTACACGTCATTGTTTGAGCCCCTAGTCGAGCTAAGATGGAACGACTTCACGTCTTCACTCTATATATCGACTTCTAAGACCTTGGATCCCCAGCGGTGGCACAACGAAGCTAGGTAGCACCTCCAAATATGAATCGTCTTAGTTGGGCCCGAGCATAGCCTACTCGTTGGGGACACTCCTATTGAACGATGAGAACGAGAGTCCTGCAGGTATATAAACCGTCAGGAAAACTTGATATCCTCAGAGATACACATTCTCTCTCTTTATCGCCGGCCACTCTCCGAGTCTGCCTCAGCCTTCAAACGGCGTCACCATGCAGCTCAACGTTCTGTTCACCCTTGCTGTAACTGTCTTTGGTGCCGTGTCGGCTTCTCCCGTTCCTGATACGAACGCGTACCGTTTGTCGCACGGACTTCCTCTCAAGCCGCCCATGATGAGTGAGTAGAGAGTTCGTTAGCTGACTACTACTAGTGAGACTAACTACATTTAGGACACCACGCAGATGTCCCCAGAGCAAACCCATCGCCAGCTCCAGCTCCTTAGATCGTTAATCCATGCCAAAAGGTGCGTTTGTTGAATCGGCATTTGAACAAAGTTCTGCCAATGGTTTACAGATCATGATTTTCATCCTCAGATCTTCCACCACGAACTTACATTTCTCATTTTTTGGTGTACATATAGGGTTTCTGTTGTATGGGTGCTGAGACGATGTAGAGAATATACTTCATTCGCCATTAACGTTGGAGAGGGTTACGTGGCGCATAAGTGGATCGTTGGCGCTCGTGTCTCCAGATGAATCGAGCTCTGCAGCGCACCACATGTCCTCGACACCAACACCTTGAGGCGCTCTTTCCGCATGTCCAGGATTTCTGTGTCGAATAACTGTAAGACCGCGTTAACCAAGATCGGATGCGCCGCTTCGTAACGCCACGAACTCACCCATACACCTGAGAAAGAGGAAGCGGAGGAAGATAAAGGCTCCGCACATTGTCCAGTAGTCGAGAGGCATACTCAAGCATACGTTCGAGAATTCTTATATGGACTATCTATAAGCTGAGAAGATGCGGGATTCATCAACGACGCACCTGTGCCTGTTTTGTCCTGATTCAGTTGAGGTCTTACCGTGCTGGAACACCATTATTAGAAAGGGAATCGGTGGTACTTCTGAGGTATCCAATAAGAGAGCAGAACGGCAAGCCTGACGTCCACGATGGACCTCAGGCGTCGATAGTAGACCGTGAAAGTATCGATGACAGAGAGCTTGACCCAACGCGCGCAAGAATAGCTTCTAGAAGAGACACTCATGGTTCCGATGTCGGAATTCGGAAAGGACGCGCTTTGGAGTTCCCGAAGGGCAGCGCGTCGCAGAAAGGAGAGTCCAAGAATCAACCAAGAATTAGAGATATGATTGCCGTGGCGGCAGTTCCGGGCCGGGTAATCCGCGCACAGACCATGGTCCGTGCTTAGCGTTCCTTCTTCGAACCGTCACCTTTTTGGTCACCTACCAACCAACAACACGACTACGCCGAGACCAGGAGGCTCATCCAGCATGAAAATTACCTGCCTACTACTGCCCTTCCTGCGCTACGGGTTTTACTCTGATCGATCAAGGCCTTACGCGCATTGAGCGACTCTGTAGACAGCTGCCTATATGGAGGATGGGATAAAGGATTGTACTTGGTCAGCGAAAGGAAAAAATCGTGACAATTGGCAGCGTAGGACGGATTTGTGTGTGCGCTGCTGATTATCCTCGATACGTTCTTGGGATGCTCTCGGAAGTTTTGTTGACTCCCTCCCAATGTTGACTGAGGATACTGGATGACTGGTCAATACACGGTCACTCCTACCTAGGAAGTCCTCTTGGCCTGCGAGGCTGCTTGTCCTAGCGGAACTGCGTCTCATGCGTGAGTTTAGGTCTGATGCCACTTTTTTCGGACATCGGGTTGAAGTCGGGATAGGTCGCATTCCCAAATTTCTAGGAGTGAAAGAGGCCACATGTCCTACCGGATAGTGCGCGCCTCGTGGCTCGTGCATCAACTCGGACTTCTTTTATTTTACTTACTTGCAATCGTAGACAGGCGGAGTGCTTGATCTGAATATTGCAGTTCAGAACTCGGTCAATTGTCTCCAAGGCAGAAGGGCGACTCGTCGCACAGCGAGTCGAGATCCAAGTGGCGTTGTTTATTTTTTTTCCACAGACGAGCTTTCTTCTACTGGAGGCGACTTGGCTTATCGGAACGGCGCTTCATGACGAAGTACAGAAACATGTTTTTAGGCTCGATGTGTACGAGTCTGATGGTGGGCTTTATCAAGGGTTTTATCCCTAGTTCCCATTGCTTATTCTTGGTGTAGGAAGATACGAGGCACGCCCGATGTCGACTCAGTACGGGTTGCGGAGGAAGAGCTACCTCTGGCGATTGATTCGTCTATGACTCTATTGATTTTGCTATCGCTGAATGGTTCAGTAAAGTGTGTCAATCGCTGCTGATTATCCTCGGTACGCTGCTCGTCGTCCTCAGGATGCCTCTCGAAATTTTGTTTCACTCCCCCCATACACACCCTAGGTAATTCTATGTTGAAGTTCTCTTGGTCAGGGAGGCTGCTTGTCCTACCAGACCTGCGTCTCATGGGTCAACCCCGAGGCGCCATTTTTTTGCGAATATCGCGTTGGAGTCCGGTAGGTCGTATTCTCAAATTCTTAAGACTCGGAGTGGCAGAGGCTACATGTCCTACATGATAAAGCGCGCCTCGTGTCGGCTCTGATATGATTTCTTTCTTTTACTTGCTTGCAATCTTGATAAGAGTCTCAAGACTCGGGCAAGGCGGAAGGGTGACTCGCCATCAACAGAGCTGAGGGCGTCTACATCCACGTGTGGGGGATTGCTTACTTTTTTTGGCACACGAAGTCGTCTCAGCTCTCCTGCACTCGAGGCGACTTAGCTTATCGGAACGAAGCGCCACTTTATTCGGTAATGTGTTTTTGAGCGCGATGTATACACGGTAGTGAGTGACTTTGATCTCTGGTTCTCATTGCTTTGATTCCTCTATTGATTGTGATATCGCACCCTCAACTTGAATGGTGTAGTCACGATTACAGGATGTACGAACAGATGCATCGAGGAGGAGACCACTGGCGTCGGAGCTTCAACGGTTCCAGACAGTCAACATACGAAGACATTGGAAGTACGTCTAAGACAGAGTAGTCATGGTTGTCGAATGGATGGCACAGCTGGACTTAAACAGTTCGCCACGTCATTATTTGGCCGAAGCCCCTAGTTGACGCTAGGCTAGAACGTCTTTCATTCTCCACTCTAGATCTCGACTTGTCAGACACTAAATTCCCAGCGGTGGCGCAGCGAAGATAGGTGGCAACTGCAAATATGAATCGTCTTAGTTCTCTGTCATCGCTGGGCCCACCCCTGTTGCACGACTAGAACGACAGTCCTGCCGTATATAAACCCTCGCAAAAATATGAACTCTCTAGAGATACACATCCTCTCTCTATATCGCTTGTCGTACCCTGCCTGCGCCTTCAGACACAGTCACCATGCAGGTCAACGTTCTGCTCACCCTTGCTGTAACCGCCTTCGGCGCTGTGTCAGCATCACCCGTTCCTGCTCGTTTGGCGCACGGACTTCCTCCTAAGCTGCCCACTATGAGGGCTAGAGAGTTCGCTGTCTTATTACTACATACTCGTGAGACTAACGACTCTTTTAGGGCACCGGGTGGACAGTGTCAATGTCCCGAGAGCAATCCCACATCGCCAGCAAATCCGAGGGCTAGAGAGTTCGCTAGCTTACTACTACATACTCGTGAGACTAACGACTTTTAGGGCACCCGGCGGGTCTGGATCATGTCAATGTCCCGAGAGCAACCCGCCAGCGAGTCCCTAGAACATAATTAACGCGTAGAGGTCTGTTTGTTGAATCAGCATTTGAACAAAGTTCTGACGGTTTCACAGATCATGATCTTCATCCTCGGCTCGTCCTCCACGAACTTATATTTCTCATTCTTCGGTGTACATGGAGGGTTTCTGTTATATGTGTGCTAGGAATGTATTTCATTCACCGATAATATGGGAGAGGGTTACGTGGCGTGTAAGTGCATCGTTGGCGCTCACACCTGGGTTCTGCAGCGGACCGCCTGTTCTCGACACCAACACCTTGAAGCGATCTTTCCGCGTGTATATGTCAATGTCGGATAGCTGCAAGAACGCTTAAACGCCTCGATCTAGTAGCGATATACTGGCACATGAAGCTGAGAAAGAGGAGGCGAAGGAAGATCTAGGCTCCGCTCATTAGGCAGGAGATAAATGCACACTTGAGCATACATTCTCGAGTCCATATCGGCGGGAGCTAAAAAGATTCGGGATTCATCAATCGACGCACCTTTGTCTGTTTTGTCCTAATTTAGATGAGATTGTAGCCTGCTCGAAGCTATTATTTAGAAAGGAAATGGGTGGCATTTCTGAGGTATCTAACGAGAGCAGAACGGCAAGCCTGACGCCGAGTCAGTAACCCACGGCAGAGCTGGACCCAACGCGCGCAAGAATAGCGTCTAGAAGAGAGACACTCATTGGTTCGAGATCTGGAAAATACACGCTTTGCAATTCCTGGAGGGCCGCGCGTCGCCTGAACGAGAGTACAAGAATCAACCAGGAATAGCGCTATGATTGCCGTCGTGCCGGGCCGTGTATATCCGCGCACAGACCATGGTCCGTGCTCAGCATTCCTCCTTCACGCTGTCACCTTCCCTTACCTACTAGTACTAACCAACAACTAGGAGTACGCAGAGACGAGGACGCCCATCCAGTATGGAAATCACCTGCGTACCGCTTCCCGCCTTTACCCTACGACTTTTGCTCTGATCGACTAAGGCCTTGCGCGTAGCCATTGGATCCTCTCCATCCACAGGCGGGCTTCGGAGGAATACTCGCGAAGGGGAAAAATCGCAGATACTTAACGGGGCACGGCGGAGGGTAAATATCTGACAGGTGCGAATGCCCTCCAGCGTTTAGGCGTTGGCTGACCGTCGTATCAGGTTTCGGTAACAAGGACTCCGACGACATGGAACCAGTGGAAGGCCTTCGCTACGTAACGTCCTTCGAGTCCGACGACTTGAGGACGTATATGCAGGGCTCAGACGACCGCACTCCCGTCATCCATAATCGCTTGGCGTGCTAGAGGCAAAGCACCCATTAGGCCGGCACCATCATCTCGGACCACACCACATCGTTGGCACAAACCGGCCATAGGGAAGCGTATGCAAACGTCGAAGGTCGGAGACTGGGCGTGATATCTTAATGGTGCGACTCGTTGGCCGTATGTACGAGGCGCGCATTGCTAATTGACTTTTCTTGTCCACAGACTTGGCGCCATGACCAGCGTCTACTCCAAGTACCGTTGCTGGACTATCTTGCTCGCCCCACCGCAGCCTTCATCGCTGACGCGTCTGGATTCCATCGGGAACATGGACGGGCGCATCCCCACCATGTAGAACCTTTCACATTAAGGGCCGAGTCCCCGCTGGGCGACACGACACCGCATGCTCGTCGGTGAACGAATCTGTCACGGCATGATACGGCCGGAAGACCACTATTTGGACGAGATGTGTTCGATATCCATATGTGGGGCAAGATGTATTGTCTTGCTGCAAGCTTAGGCGGTCTTACCGAATCCAAGGGTTCGCCATGGCCCGGTGCCGACGCGCTTCGAGACTTCGGAAAGGGTCTGCATGCTGCGTCTTATCGTTACATGCGTGACAGCGTTTTCTGGCGCATTGCTGCCGAGGTATTGGATGGACAACGTATGGACGACATTTGTAAGTTTTGACAAAAGTGTGTTTGACCCCCGCTTACGCTATTGCAGAAGGCTTCTTCTCGCCACTCCTAGAGCTTGCTCGAACAACAAGTTGGCATCGAGACTCGTGTGCTACTATTGTACGTCCATTTAGCGAGGACACACGGCGGCTATTGATTATTCCTCCAAGAAGAGGTCATACGGCCTAGTATACCCAGTAGTTGGAACGACGCTCGAAAAGTCTTCTCCTACGTAATCGATAGAAGCAGACTCGTGGACCACAGGATGGAGATTGCGGACCTTCCTTCCTCGCCATTCATCGCCCGCATACATGCCCACTCCCATCACACGCTTCCTTCGGCCTTGTGGTTGGGTTGAGGGACGTTCGTCGCGCTTGGAACGCCTTGGAAGGATGTGGATGGTGATACAGCTTTCGAGTCTTCGTGCCCGTCGGTCTGAGGAGGACAGTATAGCACTTCTGTGTACAAACTTTCCGCATCTGGCAGTCCTGACGTCAAATACGACTACAGTACCGGTAGACGCTTGTACCAGACGCCTGTACTACCTATTGAGAATGCGATCCGAATCTTGCTTCGATGTCCATGTGTAGTTTTAAAGTCGGAGCGAGCTTGAAGCGACAGCTAGGAAACCAGGCGTACTTGTAGGGGTCGGGGTATGTGTCAGTTTGATGATGGTGGCGTGAAACTTTGCTTACCATGAGCCAGGCGAACAACTGTATCCCCGTGCAACTTGAATCAAGTTGTACCAGACAGTATTAATATGTGCGTCTCGTCACACTGGTCACGCGAGGATTCCAGATGCTGTCTCAGCGTTAGCTGAACTTGGTGTGGCGTAATTCGAGTATCATTCGATTTGTCGTCTTAAGGAATTCGGACGTGTATTGCGTGTGCGCTGGTGATCAGTTCTTTGTACTGAACGAGTAGGTGAAAATGAATTGAACGCGTGGCCATGAGCGTCTTTCTTGGAATCATCATCATGTTCTCTAACTTTTGTCGTCGTCCGTCTTGCTTAAAGGATAGTCAATTCCTTCTTCAATCTTTTCGTTCTTTAGTTCGACTTTCGTCCACGGTTTCTTTCATCGCTTTATGAAAGAGGCCCCACATTTGCGGCTCCATCATCCCGGACAGTGTACAAATCCTAGGGAGCGCCGTTCGGGCGGTCGGTCATACTTGAAGCAAGGCCCGCTCTAACGTCTTCAGGGCTCTTACTTCTTCTTGCGCATTCATAGACACTCGCAAATCTGCGCAACCTTTCCCCGCGCCGCCAATCACGGTAAGCCTGTCTTTTTCTGTAAAGAAAAGAGGCCAGACTCATCTTCGATTATGCCACCTTGACCTCGTGAAACTACGGCGTCCCGTCCTCTTTCTCCCGAGGGCGCCTCAAAGTTCACTGAGATATGGATGTCGTAGCAACCGCAATCGCTAACCACTAGTCTCAGTCCGGATGGCCGTTGGCTTGAATTCATTCGTAGGTTTCAAGGATAACCCTACACAAGAAGACTTTTCATACGAGCGCGCCGAAACCGCTTCAAAATACTCGATGCGTGATAGGTGCGTTTCCCATCTGTCCTACACCCAGTTCAGCAGAAGGGGTGATACGCGCTCGTCAGGTCCTCATGCAGAGTCCTTGGTCGTCTCTTCCACCAATGCCACGGCACGTTGTCCAATTCTTGCTTTTTTATGCCGCTGACAGTCAATTTAGCAATTCGGGCTACGGAACTGCTTCTTCTCCGCTATCGTAGCAGTCTCTTTAATCATCGTACGAACACGTCTTAGGCCTTCGTGTTAACCGTCTTCTAATCTACGTCTGGATCTTTCGCCTGATCTTCCCCGCGATACCCTCTATCCATCTCTACATCCAAATTCAAGCTCGGGAGAACGGGATGCGCCGTGACCAGGAGCATACGAAGCACTCTCGACTTGTCTAGCTCGGTCTCAAGGCTGGTATGCGACTCTGGCTCTTCTAGGATCTGGATGAAAAGAAGATCTTTGAGAGTAGTCGTCACTTCGAACCCCATTCAGCACAACGCCTCGGCAGAAGGCGTGATAAGCGCTCGTCAGTTTCTCACGCAGAGCCCTTTCGTCCTCTCTTCCACCAATGGCCGGGTACGTCGTCCAATTCCTGCTTTTCTATGCCACTGACATGCACACCATCCAGCTACGGAACTGCTTCTCCACCGCCATCTTACGAACCCGTTACTGCCCCGTCTGTGCCCCTTCATCATCGCCCGAACACGTCCTCATGTTCAACAGCAGTAATGAACTGCTACCACTCGTCGACAAAGGCGTTCGTCGTAGCTGTGCTAACGGTCCTCTAATATGCCTTTGGATCTTTCTCCTGTTCTTCCCAGCGCTCGCCTCTGTCCATCTCTACATCGATTACCACAACGCTGACCGTCCTGATGTGCGGGATCGAATACGTAAGGAGTGGAAATGGGAGATCGACAATCACATCTCGTACAACAAGCGCCTCGACAAG
>QLPD01002913.1:0-10888 GCA_003314085.1 Hymenopellis raphanipes
CATCAAGGAAGTGGAGAAACGACTACGCGACGCGTTGGCGATGGAGCACCCGGAGGAACTTGCTTCTTTGAAGGGAGGAATCCGCGGTAACAGTTCCGAAGCAGCACTCTCGACAGCGGGTGAAACAGAGAAGACTGTTCAAACGCCGGACGTTGTGGTCGACGAACATATGACGATCTCCGCCGCTGCAGCTGCGGCGGAAAAGAGACAGATGTCCTCGGAAAGGCGACGGCCTTCATCATGAAAACTTGACGTGCTGCTCGGCGACACGTGACGACTACATTTCCATTCATTTTAGGTTATTTTGTACGGCTATTTACGAGTCTTGCGGACAGCTACTTGCTTGTTCAGTGCTTGATATCATTACACTACCACACTTGTGTACTAGTTTGTACTGTATATTCCGGACGTGTGTGCATTCCTTTCAATGATACTGGATGATTTAGAGTTACTGATAATTCGTACGGAATTTGGTTCTTGACTATGTGGCCAAGGACGTTGGCATTCTGTGGTTCCGGCTTGGGGATCGTGAAATGCGCCACTGGAGGGCGTGAAGGGAGACCGAATCACAAGGACGGCTGAGAACTGATCCAACCACCCGGGAGCGGCAGCTCCCAACCCGAATGGACTGTGTTCAAAGTCCAGCAGGAAACGCAAACCAGAGGCGGTCGCGACGGGAATGGTTAGTGCTTATAGTCCTAAGAGTTTCGATGGGAGATGAACAGAGTGGAGAATTATTCTATTTGGAATGAGAACGGATAAGAGCCCTTGAAGCTGTAAGAGTAACTAACGGGCTGAATGGGAGCAGGCGAGAGTGAGATTCGAGAAGTACATACTGTGCAGTTGAGGACTCGAGTTGGGCTAGATGAATGCTTGGGGGTGGAAGATGAGGATGAGGCATGCAGGGAAGGATTCAAGATAGTAGCTCTGCGACCTTTGGTTAGGCTACCCAGTTCCGCAGTGGTACATTTGTGCCCGCTCACATGAGCTTATTTGTTTCAAAGCGGCTCTAGACGATAAGAGGGAACCTTCACGTTCCAGTTGAGATGCAAGCATGTACTACAGAAGATACTGAAATGCACAGAGAGGTAAGGAGCACAAAATGGGAAGGAATGCGGCGCTTTTTGGCGAAATGGCGGCCAGATGAAATGACCCTTGCGTTGGGCATTAGACTAACGCTCAGGATAAAATGAAATGATGCTTGCGTTAGGCGTTAGAATTCATCCATACCTGTGAGTACAGGGTGTCGGGCGGTTGTCTGTACGATTAAATGAAATGCATATGCGGATATACCGCAACGATATTCAACTTTCGAAGCTCCTCGTCAACGCACTCATCGTCTTCCAATACCGTACGGCCATTGACATCGGGGATATAAACACGCTCCCTCAACGGGCGTACATTCCCCACCCACGGCGGAGCTCCTCGTACACCTTGGGCCTGCCCTCCCACTCCGAAAAGTCCTCGATGATGGGCGGCGCATCCCGCGGGAGACCAAGCTCAATACGCCTATTGAACGCCTCACACATCCATCTTGCGAGCGCCGCAAGCACCGCGTAGCGCAGCGGGTCGGCCCGATCCGCCGGGTCAGGTATATCGCGCACCGCCCACGACGGGTGCTGGATGCAAAAGTACTCCAGCTCGTTGCGGAACCCAAGGTTGTCGTCGATAATGTACAACTCGTAGAGTCTGTAGAAGCATGCGGACGGCGTGTCTGCGGCATGAGAGGACCATATAAAGTTAATAAAGGATCTGGGACGTTTGGATGCGCGCCATTTCGCGTGGGGGTGAGCGGAGTACCTCCTACGGACGGTTTGACGATCTTTTAGGAGTTCTTCGACGGTGGCAGGCAGAGGCTCTGTCATGGCCTGCGAGTCGTCGGAGGACAAGAAAGGAAAGAGGCTAATGGTGGTGAGAAGCAAGGGTTACAGGGACTGAGACATGTCCCGATTCCCAAATACTCGAGGAGTAGGCGGATACTGCAGCGGTGCATAACGTCAGCCCTAGAAAAAGCAGGACATTGCAGGGCTGCTGTGGATGGAGGGTGTGATGGTTCAAGATGTCACATTTACTGGAAGAGATCTGTCCGTAACGGGGCATCGAGAGGCTATCTCGGACGGTGCGGGGAATAATTGTATTTTCACAACGAGTAGTGCTACGCGCCGGAAGGCGCAGATGAAAAATAGCATACGAATGATGCAGAGTCCGACTATCCATCTACTGCAGTGGAAGAGAGCCTACAGTAATGAGGTGCTGGAGGAGAGCGAACACACTAAGATAATAGTTCAGAAGCTACAACAGCTAGCGGGGAAGAACATGTAAAGGTCATCAACATTTTCCAGAAAGAAGAAGTTTCCGCAGCAGCCTGAGCGGAGAAGTATGTGTCCGTCATGACAACTTGTGAAAGACAGTTTGCGAGAAATGATGCAGCAACGTGAGGATTGGAAGGGTATGTTGAGATAGCTGGGGTCCTCCACAGCTGGAAGAAAAGACGTTGTTGATATAACAGTCGCAAGAAACAGCATATCCGAAATACCCAATAAACCAAGGAAAAAGGAATCATCGAGAGGACAACCCACATCGTAAGTTAAGGAGAAGGAGCATCAGGATGGCGGCTTGAGGGAGAGACCATTGGTATGATGACAACGTGATGGCTCGAAGAAGAAAGCAGCTCGAAACTATAACTGAGGCGACTGGACTTGTCGTGCTGATGGCCTGCATGACGAACGACCTATCGAAATGATTACTCAGGCGTAGCATGACAACTACGGAGGAGAGACGCATCATCATGAGAGTCTGTTGAATAAAGTATGACACATGTTGACCTTGGAAAAAAGGACTCGTTCAGCTGATAGTTCGGGAGAAGGAAGCGTGCGGAGTGCAGCTGAAGAGACGCGACACATTGATAGGGCCGCCTGACGGCGCCTCGAGCTGACAGGCAACGCAGTGGCCGAGAAGAGACAGCACATTGAGATAACGACTAGGGGACTCAAACGACGTTGAGCCGACGGCCGGGAGAAAATCAGCGAATTGAAATAATAGCTAGGGAGAAGGACACACCAGTACGGTGACTGCGGAGAGAGGACGTGTGTGATGACGACCAGGGAGACCAACAGCGTGTAGAAACAATAGCTGGAGGAGAAGGGAACGCAAACACGACAGCCTCGGGTGATGGTACATCGAGAAGATGGCCGCTAGGGAGAGAACATGATGACAGCCTGAGCACGCTGTAGTGAGATAATAGCTAAGAGAGAATGATGGTTAGAGAGAGGGCGCGTCGGGACGACGGCACGGGATAAGGTGATGCCAATATGACGGCCTAGAGAGATAGCACGTCGAGACAACGGCTAAGAATAAAAAACGCGTCGTGATGACGGTCTGGGAAATCGCCAGCATGTGGAAATGACAGCTGGGGGAGAAGGTCACGCCAACATGGCGGCCTAATGGGAGAGGACACGTCGAGATGACGGCCTGGGAGAGCACCAGCAGTCGAATGACGTCTGGGGGAGAACGGAGGTGCCAATATGCCGAGATGACAGCTGAGGAGAAATGACACGTCGAGATGGGGGCCTAGGAGAACACCAGCGCATTGAAATGACAACTGGAGGAGACGGACATGTCAATATGACGGCCCGAGGGTGATGCATCGAGAATAAAACAGCAGCACATGAGATGACAGCTATAGAGAAGAGGTCACATTGAAGTGATGGCCTTGGAAAGAGAAATGATGACTGGGGGAGGGATTCGGGAACATGTCGAAGCAGCAGCGATGGCTGGGGGAGATGACACGTCGAGATGGATGTGAGAGCTGAGGAGGCTTGCGTCAAGGCGATGGAGTATTGTCACGTTGAGAAAGTATGTGCACGATGAAAATACCGGTGAGAGTCATGGTCCGATGAATTGTCTTGGGGAGTCCAGCATTCGGACTGGCGGCGTATATGGTGCGGCATTCCAGGGCAGATTGTAGAGTGCGCGGCTGTGAGGAGAATTTGACAGGGGGTGGACGCGACAAAGACAACGTCGACACACGGGGACATCTCGAGAAGGTCGATAGTCGAGCACAAGCACTAGAACACTTTCCGAAGTGTTGAGGATAGTATATATGTGGTTAAAAGTGCACAGACTCAGTACTCATGATTGGGTCGCGCCGAACTCGACGATTCTCTTTTCTGACCGTTCGAGATCGACACAGGGCGTCCTATCGCGGCCAGTACGCGTGATATATCGATATTGGGTGAGCAGGATGCAGATTGAGCACAGACGATTCAGACGAAGAAAAGGAATCGCGCGGCCATGATGGCCCGGGTGGTGAGCAAGCCGCGAGATTCCTGATCGGGAAATGAGCTCTTACAAGTGAACTGAGGGTGGCTTGGCAGACGCTCTGGTACCCTCGCCTTTAGCTTCTGCGTGTCACTAATCTGACATGAACTTGCGGTAAGGGTCGACAGCGGTATACGGTCACTCAACTTGAGCTATTTCCGCCACACCACCACATTGCAGGGGGAGACTTCTAACGCTGTCTGTACCGTGTATCGTGTCGATATGCCCTCCATCAGCAACGACTATTGAACAGCTTTATTGATCTTCTGTAGGCCTGTGCACAACGAGCAGGCGCGGGCAAACGTCAGGTTCCCAAAAAGGCAAAAGTTCGCACGGGTCTTCCCAGGACTTCCCCGACAACCACTGATTGGCATGACAAGTACAAGACTACCGTATTCAAAAATGCAGTTGCTCTAGTGATTAAATGATGCTAATATGTTGTACAATTCAAAATTCAACTACAAGTCGTGGTAAAACAGACCGCTCCGGTCATCAGTCGATAAACGGCCTCGGGTGGTCAACCGTCATACAGAAATGAAACGTCGTGAATGATAGGTCGTAAGAAGTTAGATGAAGGTAATAGAGGAATCCCGATAGGATGTTTTTATATCAAGCACCGTAGAAGGTGATGTTGGGGCGAGCGCGGATTTCGAGCTTGTGAATCAAAATACCGAAGAAGAGGATAACCATGAGACCCCCTGCAGACACAAGGATTAGCCATCGCGAATCGATACAGGTGGGGATTAGAACGTACAGAGAGCCCACGCGATACCCTGGATAGCGACAATCCGCGAGCACTGATCGTGGAAGCGCGCCCAGTTTGGCGCGAACGAGTCGGCGGGATTCCCGCAGTTGTATGCACGGAAGGGCGACACCTGGTACACAATTCCTGCTCCGGTCCCCCAAAAGACGCTTTTTCACCATCAGCCTCGCGATTACAACACTCGAAACATAGCTTACCTTAGTACGAATGTAAAGAACGCGATCACTACAAGGATATCAGAGGGAACACAACCGGGACATATGGAGGTGGCGTACTTCCCACACCCTCGACGAAGATGTGCGCGATCAGATACAGGAAGGTGAACACACAGCTGAACAGCAGGAGACCCAAGTCGTGCTTGTACTCCATGCCCGGGTAGTTGGCGTAGTCATTGCCGCCATTGTGCAGCTGCTGGGAGACAAGACCGAGTTCAGACGCGGCTGTTTTGAGCAGCAGATCAATATCTGGAGGGATTCCGCCTAGTGGTGAACATACCGAGAGCAAAGACCAAGAAGAATGCGACAGCGTAGAGCACACGCCGGGGAGATCTCCAGAAGGTCCTGAACGTCAAAGGCTGTGGTCCTTGCTTTTCTATGGCCCACAGTCAGCCTAAAGGTCTTGGATCGACGGCAAATCACGTTTACCTTGAACCATAGTGGACGATTTGGGGTTGTGATGTCCTTGGAGAGAGGGAGAGCCAAAGGTATCGACAAAGCCGTAATGTTAGAGCCGTCTTTTATACAATTGTCCAAGCACCCCGAGTGCTCCCGTTGAGTTTCTATTTTCTGCCCTCCACCCGCGTTAATAATGATTTGTCAATTGACTCATGATTTTGGGTGAACTACCCAAATAGCAAAGTGTGTGGCCTTTTACGCGATTGCCCGGAGTAACGATAGACATCGGCAAACGAAATAGCGCATGTAGACCCCGTGTAGAGCCATTCAAATATCAGGAAGCTCCCAGTTATCAGCAGTTCGACCCGCAGGCCCCAAGTATAGTTACAACGGAGTCTCAGCCTAGAGATGAGGAGTGAAAGTCGAACTGCTAGAGCTCGAGCCAAGAGGAGTGTTGAGTGTGCATATTCAATGATACGTCATTTTGGCGAGAGACAAAGGCGATAGAATCGGACAAGTTGATCAAACGGAAGCGGCTAAGACCTCGGAATGAAGAGTAATACGCGGGTACGATACGAAGGTCAACTGTTCAAGATGAGCCGCTCGAGACTCGGCGTCGGTTTTTCGGATGTCAATGCTCAAGGTCAAGCCGGACGAACCCGCTGGGCGATGACGCATTGCGCACGATTACCGTGTTGATCCTTGAACGAACTTTGAAGTAACTTTCCAAAGTCATTACGGCGTGAAGCGCAAAATCAGGCTATTCAATCAAGTCATGAATTCCATGCAAGTACTACAGATACAAAAATCAACTCAGGGATTGTTGAAATCCAAACCGCCCATTCACCCGGAGGACTACGCCATCCAAGCGAGCTCTCGCCACCCTCGGAGAGCACAAAGCAGCCCATCTCTGCAACCCCTATAGATAATGCAAAGCCAAGTGCTAAGCATACTATAACAACGCCACAACTATCCAATGGTCACAATAATAAGTCACTCGGATCATTTTCCTCGTCCCTTTTAAGTTAACCAGTCATAGAGCGCTGTTGAAGCGGAAAGAGAGTGGGGGAATTAAGCGTAGTTCTCCCGAGCCCAGCGAGCACCCTCAACAAGGTTGGCCAACGAGGCTTCAGTCTCCTTCCAGCCACGGGTCTTAAGACCGCAATCCTACGTTGAATGTAAGTAACGCTGAAACGCATCAGCAAGAACAAAAAACTTACGGGGTTGACAAAGAGAAGAGAATCAGGGAGGATGTCAAGCATAGACTTAAGACGATCCTTGATCTCCTGAGATCCGGGAACACGAGGAGAGTGGATGTCGTAGACACCGGGGCCGATCTGGTTAGAGTATCCGTAATGCTTGAAGGTGTTGAGGAGCTTCATGTCACTCTTCGATGCCTCGATCGAGATAACATCAGCATCGAGACGTTGGATGGAGGGGAAGATGTCGTCGAAGTCAGAGTAGCAGAAGTGGGAGTGGGTCTGCAGCTGGTCGGTAACACCAGCGGTAGAAAGCTTGAAGGAGTCAACAGCCCACTTCAGGTAGGCGTCCCAGTCAGAGCGGCGGAGAGGAAGCTACAAAGTGCTAGTTAGTAATTGACGCATCTAGTTTACATGAGCAACTTACACCCTCGCGAATGGCAGGCTCGTCGACCTGAATGGCACTGATACCACCCTTCTCCAGGTCAATAACCTCGTCACGGAGAGCAAGGGCGAGCTGCTTGGACTGAAGTTCACGAGAGACGTCGGCACGGGGGAAAGACCAGTTCAGGATGGTGACCGGTCCAGTCAACATACCCTTCATGGGCTTCTTGGTGAGGCTCTGGGCGTACGCACTCCACTTGACGGTCATAGGATTGGGGCGGCTGACGTCGGAAACGATGATGGGAGGGCGGACGTAGCTGTAAGGCTCAGTCAGTTGATAAACATGATGAATGACGGCAAACGCTTACCGAGAACCGTAGCTCTGCACCCAAGCATTTTGGGTGAAAACAAAGCCAGAGAGCTGCTCTCCGAAGTACTGAACCATGTCGTTACGTTCAGGCTCACCGTGAACGAAGAGGTCGAGACCAATCTTCTCCTGGAAGTCAACGACGCCCTGGATCTCCTTCTTGATGAACTCCTCGTATTGCTCCTGGGTAAGTTCACCCTTTCCAAGCTTGGCACGAGCCTGACGAATCTCCTTGGTTTGCTATCGAGGTGGCATGAGAGGTAATACAGACTGAGGGAGACAAAAAACATACAGGGAAAGAACCAATAGTGGTGGTGGGGAACTTGGGCAGGTTGAGATGTTTGGCCTGTATGTCCTTGCGAACAGCGAAGGGGCTCTTACGGTCGAGCATGTCGGGAGTGATAGCTGCAACGCGCTTGCGGACAGCATCGTCGGAGTTGCTCTCGAAAGCGCGACGCTTAGCAATGGAGACCTTGTTGGCCTCCAAGGCAGCAGCAACGGCAGCATCCTGTGAGCCCGAGAGAACAGACGCGATGGTAGAAACCTCGGCGGCCTTCTCGAGAGCAAAGGAGAACCAATCCTTCTGCTCCTCGGTGAGCTTCTTCTCTGAGGCAAGAGTCACTGGGGTGTGGAGGAGAGACGAAGAAGTAGCGACAATGACACGGTCGGGACCGAGACCATCGATAGCCTTCTGTGCCAACTTGATGGCGGCAGCGAAGTCAGTCTTCCAGATGTTACGGCCAGAAACCAATCCCAAAGAGAGGACGATGGGGGTGGACTTGATGGCAGCAACGACATCGTCGAGCTGACCAGGAGCACGGTCGAGGTCAATGTGGACGCCGGCGACGGGAAGCTGAGAAACGATCTTGACGTTGGAGTCGAGGCGGGAGAAGTAGGTGGTAAGCAGGATTTGGGGAGAGACGGGGGCGAGTTCAGTATAAGCAGAGACAAACTCCTTCTCAAGAGTCGAGGCAACATCGAGGACGAGGACGGGCTCGTCAATCTGGACCCATTCGACACCAGCAGTCTTGAGGGCAGACAAGAGAGTGTTGTAGACGGGGAGGAGCTTGGAAAGGAGAGAGATTGGTTGGAAGCCAGGCTTCGCGTCTTTAGCAGCCTTGCCGAGGACGAGGAAAGAGATGGGGCCGAGGATAACTGGGCGTGTAGTGACACCAGCAGCCTTGGCCTCTTCGTACTCTTCGAGAGCCTTGTTAAAGTTGAGTTTGAACTCGGTCTCGTCCGAAAATTCGGGAACGACGTAGTGGTAGTTGGAATCAAACCTAGATCAAGGTAAAAAAGATGCTAATAGATCAAAAAAAAACTGAGGGTACATACCACTTCTTCATCTCCGAAGCGGGGACATCGACTCCGTCGGCCTGGCGACCTCGACCCATGGCAAAGTAGGTATCAAGATCAGAGAGACCCTGGCCTACATAGCGCTTAGGGATAACGTTGAAGGCTGCGGAGTGGTCAAGGACGTGGTCGTAAAGAGAGAATTCGCCGCTGGGGAATCCGTTGAGTTTTGGGCAGACATCAGATAAGACAATCGATATACCTTGGGACAAAGTCGACGCCCTGGGCCTTGACAGAGGTCCAGCTGGCCTTTTTAACATCGGCAGCAGCCTTGGTGAGCTCGGCAGCGGAGATCTTGCCAGCCCAGTAGGCCTCGACCGCCTTTTTGACTTCACGGTTGGCACCTGAGACGCAAGATGATCAGCGACGAGCGGGAAAAAAACAGGAAAATCGGGGGCTACCGATGCGAGGGAATCCAAGAACGCTGGAGGCAACCATTTTTGAGATAAGAGAGGAAGAGATGATGGTGGTACGATGGAAGATGCAATCACCATGTTTCGCAATTTTTGTACAAGCTCAGCACGTGTAGCATCCGCGTTTGGCAATGATTCGGCCGATGGCATCGGTATGGCGACATTCACAGACGCGTCCAGAGATCGGCAGCGGCGCGACGTATGGAGCTTGGACGCGGCCCATTCTCTTCGGACCATGGATATCCTCGACGCCGGCCCGGTTCTAGGTGCCGACCGTCATATGTGAGATTGACCGCGATAAAATAAATAAATTTCCAGCTTTCTCTTACCAACAACATGTCCGACAATCCGTCCTTTGTCCTGCGCGCCATCGAGGACGTTGCCTATGAGCAACGCGCCATACCCGACAGTACGTCTTCGCGGCGATGGTGATCTGATTCATCGTCAGACTAATCCTCCTTCAGTCGCAGACAATGAAGTCCTTGTAAAGATTATGAAAACCGGCAAGTAGACTCTAATCCTACAAGGCGATTCTTCTGAGTAGCGGTATACAGGAATCTGTGGATCGGATGTAATCCAGCCATCCTTTCCTCTATGTCCTGCTGAGCGCGATGATCTAGGTTCATTATCTCGTCCATGGCCGCATCGGTGACTTTGTGGTGAACAACCCAATGGTAGATGTACTATCGGATCTTCCATCCATGAAGCTAATACGCGCACCAGGTTTTGGGTCACGAATCCTCTGGCATTATTTACAAAGGTGACATTGACCTTCCATAACCACCTCGGTCACTCACTGTCTCGCAGTTGGATCCAAGGTCAAGAACATTAAAGAGGGTGACCGCGTCGCTGTGGAGCCCGGCGCTGGGTGCCGTGCGTTTCTTGATGACTTTGAGCTCATCCAACTCATCATTGAATATAGGAACTTGCGAGTTGTGCAAAGCGGGTCGTTATGAGGTTGAATCTCTTCCTACAGATATTTCCCAAATTTTAACACCTACCACAGTTATGCGCCGATATGAAATTCGCCGCTACACCCCCATACGATGGCACTTTGACGCGATACTACAAAGTTCCAGCCGACAACGCGTATCCCCTACCGGAAGGTGTCTCCCTTGAAGATGGTGCGATGGTTTGTAAAATCCCCCGACAATACGTTTCATCCCACTCATGGCGATATCACTTAGATCGAACCTCTTGCCGTAGGCGTACACTCCGTCGCAGCTCTCGGCCAATTCCGTTCAAGTCAATCCGCTGTAATATTTGGATGTGGACCCGTCGGTCTTCTTTGCATGGCGGTTGCCAAAGCCCTTGGTGCCGCTCGTGTTATCGCGGTCGACATAGTACCAGCACGTCTTGAGTTTGCTAAACAATACGCAGCCACGCACACCTATCTCCCACCAGCCTTCAATGAGGGTGAGACCAAGATGGAGTACAGCCGAAGGAACGCGGAGAACATGAAGAAGATTCTAGGC
>QLPD01002915.1:0-31224 GCA_003314085.1 Hymenopellis raphanipes
AGAACTGCGGATGTTCGATTGGTGAGTTCAATCAGACGAAGCGCATCGATGGAGATCCTGGACGAGGCGGATGAGGCCTTTCGTATGCAGGCGACGGATTGTGGCGAAGCCTGTTTCTCATCGTCAGAAACGACCTCCTCCTGGACCAAGGTCTCGGTAGACGTGGAAGGATGGAGAAGCTGGGCAAGAGTCATAGCTGCAGGTAACTGCTCGATCTTGTCCAATACGACGGCAAACCGAGTCTTAAAGCCCACTTCCGACGTGGAGCGTCGGGCTGCAGCCTCATTGTCCCCGTCTGCCTTGGGCGCATCTCTCGCAGTGCTGCTCGTGTGTATCCGGAATCTCGGTGGATAGAAGACTAGCGTGAGCGGTGTCGTGATGAAAGTCAGGATGATGGCGTGGATGACAAACATCGAGAAAACCCTAGTGTCCAGAACACCTGCTTGAAGGCCAACATTAAGTACGATAAGTTCCACCAATCTAAAGGTCTCGTCATTAAAGTGTCTTTGAAAGTGAAGGACTACTGACCCTTTGCAACTCATGAGGGATCCAATTGCGCCAGACTCTCGCCAGTTGAAACCTGTCCCGAATGCTGCTCCTCCGCAAGCGAGGAACTTCGAGAAAAAAGCCACAACGCAGATAAGGATAGTGTACCCCCATGTTACCCCATTATCGAGGAGGCCAAGATTAGTCCTCAGTCCGGAGAGAGTGAAGTACTGTGCGTGGCTCATGAAAAATAGGCTGTGTGAAGCAAATCGAGACGCACCAAAGGTAAGAGAAGAATAGACACAAGATCTTCAATCTTCTCAACCAAGGAGATAGCGAATCCATTCTCGTGAGGTATGACGAGACCGGCCAAAAAGCCACCTGCAGGACTTAAATTACAAACTAACAAGTACGGAAGGGAACGTACCGAAAATGGCATGAACACCGATGATATCAGTGAAGAATGCAGAGATGAAAACAATCAACAATGTAACGGTCATCATCAAGGCGGTCGGTGATCCTTGCTCCAGGCTGCCCGTACGACGGCAAAGCCATAAGTATCCCCACTTGACAGGGAATAATAGAAATATGACGAATCCGATGCTGGTGAGGAGGACGTATAATGCGACGAGTCCCGTCGACGCATTGACAAGAGCGACAGTTAATGCGAGCAGGACCCATCCAACAACGTCATTGCCAACTCCAGCGGACAACACGACCACACCGACAGTGGTATCCAAAAGCTTGAGTTCAGTGAGGATACGACATAAGACCGGGAAAGCTGTGATCCCAACGGCGACGGCCGTGAAGAGCACGAAATAGCCAAAGTTGACCTTGGGGTCGATAAACTCCCGGTAGACTCCGACACCTAATGCAGCTCCCAGGCCAAGTGGAACCAGCAGACCCGCGACAGACACGGCAGTTGCCGCCTTGATGTTCCTTTTCATAAGACGTGTGTCTATTTCTAGTCCAACTAAGAAGAGGAAAAGGACAAGACCGATCGTTGCAGTGAGATTCAATTGTGGCATGGCCTCATCTAGTGTTATTAAAGAAGTAGAAGTCAATTATAGAAGTGTGTGTGTGTGCGGTGTAGACGCACCTGGGAATATGGCGTTTTTGAAGCCAGGTATGCGACCCATAACGGTTGGGCCTAATATGACGCCTCCAATGACTTCGGCAATAACGCGAGGCTGACGGATTCGGCCAAAGATGAGGGCGAGGAACTGGGTCATCGCAATGATAATCACTAAACCGAGCAAGCGTTAGGTGACGAACGCGCTGTATGTCTCAATGGAAGCAACATACCAACTTGAATAACCCATAGACGAATAGGATCAGTCGTGTTGTACTCTGAAGGGTTATCACCACTGAAGATGCCTCCCTACAAAGTGAAAGGAGAAAATGAGTACGACGCCAGGAGAGCGATGAGAGAAGAAACGGACCTGCGATGTCGCTGCCCGGCGGACGAGACTGCGAACGAACTCGCTATCGCTCATGCGACGTGAAAATTCAGCCATATCACCAGAGACTGCCAGAGCTGATGAAAGGACGCGGAAAGCTCTGGGCGTAAGAATGTGGAATGGAGTCTGGGTCCAGGAGACTTTATGGTACCCCGCAACAGGGTTCAATGATCGGTCATGTCAGACAGGAGCAACATTCCTTATTCGATTCGTTGCTCTTCTCCGAGATCAGTTCAACGATCAGGAGCCATGACTGCGCGATGCACTTACGCTAAGGGCGGTGAAAATACTACGATACAGAGATACTTCTAATAAATTACAAGAATGAGAGATTACGAGTCAGAACTACATCCACGGCAACCTGAAGCAGTAATCAGTGCCAAGGAACCGCTGGAAGCGCCACGCACGGGACTTACCACAATGGACACATTCCACTACAGTGCCAGATCGCACCTGAGCTTTCGGAACCCGACATATACAAGTGGAACCCTGATAATTCATATCCTAACACAAAGGAGTTAGCCAGGCGTTACTGCTGATCACCGAGACGGAATCACTCTTGTCTGGATACACCGTATACAACACAGTTTTTCGTAACCAGTCTTCTTCCACTTGGCAATCAGGCTGGACGGATACATCAACAATGCGGTACAGGCTGAAATGGAAGGTAACCTACTTTGCATCAGCATAACCCTCCTTCAGGAGCCAGTCATACAGTTCCTTGGAGATGGCCTCACGTTTGTAGTAAAGCTCGTAGATGTATCGCGACCGTGTGTGTGATATCCGCATAATGGGCCACAGCGACTCAGCCCGTCGTTTTCCCTCGTGGGTCTCGTTTTCGGCGTCGCGCATCTTCTTGGCGTAGTCATCGAGCACCTGTTGGACCAGCGAATAAGATGACTGCGTGGATATTGATGATTCATACAGACCGCTTCGATTTCCTCGTAGCCCTCCGGCGGCTTTTTCGTCCTCGTCGTCTTGATTTTGGGCATAGTCGTGGTCAATAGCAAGTCAAGCCGCTGCTCACGGCTAAGTGTTGGCTAAGTGGAAAGCCGACTGTGCAGCCAAGCACAGCCATACAGGTACGACCACGTGGCCATCAACAACCTTTCAACGGACACCACCAGTCACCACCTCACTTCAGGAGTCAAGACCATTCAGTACGCTTGGGACTGCAGCAAACACCAAAGAATGAACAAGAATGTTCGTGCAGTACGTGGATCTCCAGCTAAGTATGGGGTGTCCCCGGCGATACTCGCTTAGTTGTGATTGCTTGACCACACAGTGATTGCGAATCCAACCTTTGGAAGGTAACGGCACTTCTCTGTTTGATTCATGAAAAGCCCTTTCTAACTGCCAGTCCAATTTTTTCTTCGTCCAACTAAGGCATTAACAAAGACTGTGGTAACGTGACGGGTGAACAAAGGCCAGCTAAGCCGCTGCACTGAGAATTCGATGGCCTAGTTACCCTTATTCTTCCACCACCATTATGTCGTCGCACACCGGTAAGTGATCCACTACCCCGTCACCTTCCACATTCTTATATACATGGTAGAAACCGAGAATGCCATAACTCGCGTCCCGTATGAGATTTGGTCTCTTATATTCGGTATTTGCTCTCGCATAGACCTGAAACCCCGAACGGCTCTTCGTCTTGCAGCTGTGTGCTCCGGGTGGCGTATAATTGCCCTCGGGAATCCCGATATTTGGTCCACCCTCGTCATACAGCCCTCTTTCAATCTTTTCATACAAGACACCACCGAAGACGTCGCAGAGGCGGAAAGATACAGAATAAACTTGTATGCCGAACGAGCTCAGCATCTCTTGTTGTCTGTCTATCTTCGGGATTACTACCGGCATTCCACGGCTCCACAGTCAACGCCACCGTCTTCGCCCCCACACCGGGTGCGTTTCTCAATGGAAAAGATAGTGGGCGCCTTGAATTTGTGCATGCCTCGGTGCATATACCTCGACATTCAATCCAAGATTTTCTCGGATATCAACATAACAGCTCGCCTGCTTAGTGGCCAAGGAACATTAGCGCATTTGGAGACCTTGGTTCTACACGAAGCATTGTATCAGTCGCTCTCATCCTACCGAATTGATGTCGATTTTTACTTGAAGAACGCACTCATCGTAGCCCCAAAGCTGCGCCATCTCACCGTACCCAATGTAGCGCATCTTTCGCCAGACCACATTTCTCCTCATCTCCTTCGCAATATTCGGAACCTCACTGTCGAAACCTTTGAGGCTGGTCTCGTACGCGATATAACCAAGTTCGAGGGACTCGAATGTCTTGCTCTTCGCGTAGGTCGCGACGTTGGAGAAGTGCGCTTCTCGCAACCTGCACGGTCGCTGGTGTTGCCTTCCCTGAAGATTTTCTTGGACGAGTACCACGATTTGTGTAACAATACTTGGAGATATTTCTCTTCTATACGCTTCCAGGGCCTGGAAAGCCTGATGCTGGAATATACTGGGAGCATCGCACGCATGCCCTTCACCCCGAGCGTTCATGGATTCCTCACGGACGCTTCTCTCGCCAGCATGTCTTCCTTGAAAACACTGGTAATCCACCTGGTTCCGCTTCGTCGCAGTGACATTATGAACATCCTTCGAGCTCTGCCTCGACTTTGCCTGTTGGACCTTATAGAAACATCGTACGACACACTGCCCGTGTATCAAATGATCTCCTCTGGTCTAATAAACCAGCTGAAGGATCCTCAAATGCTTCCAATGTTGGAAACATTGAAGCTTATTTGGTTCCATGACATTGATGAGGTGGCGTTGATGGATATGATCGAGAGCAGAGGGTTTGAAGGTATCACAATTGGTTATGGAAAACCGTACCAGAAGCTCTCGGAGAATACGAATCATCGGTTGATGATGATGCGGGAGGCGGGAATGAAATTAGTTGAGTATGAACGGCGTTGAGATGGATGTTTGCTTTGAGACAATTTGCTTGTAAATACTGAGTTGGTGTTGGGAAATATGGTACTGTAGTAGTACATGTACATGAATGACGAACGGTTCGTCGGCTTCCTGAATGCACTTGAATCAGAGCATGATTTCGCTTGAAGACGAGTTGCCGCCGGCATTCGAAATGCGATCAATTAGCTCACGTCAACCCAACAGCTAGAACTTGCCAACTACCACCACTACCCACCATTTCTCATGCCTCCAAAGCGCAGTAATGCTAGGCTATACGTTGGAAGCGACCCCTCTGACGTATCCGACAACGACAACGAACCGATCGTGGAAAGTGAAGAGGAGGACTCTCCCGAAGAGGAAGAAGTTGATGAGCCAGAACCAGAAGACGGAGAGGAGGAGGAAGGAACTGCCCGAGTCAACGTAACGGTTCTTCCGGATGAGGAAGAGGCACAATCTGTATCACTTCTGTCTCTTGCCTTGTCCACGTTGTTGAACTCTGTAATAGGACATGGATATCGAAGAAGAGGACGCCGAGGACGACGAGCTCAGCAACGAATCGTCCTCGCAAGCCCAGCCCTCTGGATCGCGTCTCAAAATCAAACTAAAGCTCCCCGTTGTGCCAGCGAGCTCGACGTCTAACACGGCGACACCGGTACCAGAAGAGTTTCGGCAGGTTAATCCTTCAAAGCGCTCTTCTGGACGGACGCGGCGTGTTGTGGCTGGTACATATTCATTTACAGATATTCACTTTAGTCTAATGTTGTTATTCAGCATACCTTGAAAGCTCGGAAGACGAAGTTTCCGAGGAGGACATGTCAATCTCTGAAGAAGAATCCACCCAAGCCAGCCCCAATAAACGTCTTACAAGCAGACAGGCGGCGCTCGCCAATGTGGTTGAACCGCCTTCCCATGTTTCTCTGAGTACGCGCATTAACCCCAAGATGAGACACGACGCTGACACTCAATAGCTGGTGATGTGACACCAGGAAGAACGAGTCGAAAGAAACAGCTCAACGAGACCGAATTGGCCCTTCGTCGTGAGGAAACCGCGCGGAAACGCAAGAACATGACTGAAAAGAAACTTCAAGACGAGAAGGTACGCATTGTCTGTTCTTGAGAGACTTTCGCTTAACGATAGATAGGCCGAGACCATCAATCGTTTGCTAAAGAAGCAAACGCGCCCTCGCGCAAAGCGCGCCGCAAATGTTCCTACCCCAAGGGCAGACGCGTCAAAAGCCGACAGCGGAGAGGAAGAAATGGACGTCGACGAAGCCCCGGTCGTCGTACCCGAACCAGAGGTACCCATGATGTATCGTTGGGTATCCACGTCGCGACCACCCAAAGACGGCATGGACGTTGAGGGACAGATGTCGCTGGCTTTCGCCATCCCTCCAAGTTTGCTATCTGACATCCCTCCACCCCCTGTCATCAAACAAAAGCCACTCTGCGCGGTCGAGGGATGCGGTAGCGAGAGAAAGTACAGACTGGTTCGCGATTGGGAACGGGGCGCGTGCGGCATGAGCCATTTGAAGATGCTAGAAGCTTCCTGACGGACTTTCGATACATCCTTCAGTCAGTCTGAGTTTGCTTACGAATGAAGGACAAAGTCGAGGGAGTTCTGTGCCATAATCGTTGGGCCAACGCGTGCAGCCGCCGGCATGCCATCTTTCTCTCATGCTCTGCCAGGAACGATGTAACGATTTATATTAGCCAGGTGACCTTCAAACTGATGTATCATCTCAATCACACATCCCACCACTGTTCGGCTGTCAGTACAAAACGCAGGAATCGAACGCATTCTCCATTGAGCCATCTTCCTAATGTACTTCTCGATCCTCTTTCTCGTCCTGGGCTTACTACATGCTGAACGCGTTCGCGCCGCTGAAGACACTTTTGACTGGGCTGTTGTATGACCTGCGCTTTGATTCCGTGACTTCTTTATAATCATCTTACACTCTCAGCTCAAACCGTCGACCTCGTTGACCTGGGCCGCCTGCTACACGGGTCTTCATTGCACCAGACTACAGGTAGGACATGGTTCATTGTCTTCTGTTCTATTCATTGAGCTCTTAGGTTCCCTTGAATTACTCTGATCCCGACGCTGGATATGCGACTCTCGCTATCACTAGAATTCCCTCAAGTCTCGCTCCTTCCGATGTTAATTATCGCGGTCCCGTTCTCTTCAACCCAGGAGGCCCCGGTATAAGTGGTGTCGATCAACTGACTGGAGCTCTTGGTGTTGGACTCGCCTTAGCAGTTGGTCCCCAGTTCGATGTTATAAGCTTCGATCCCAGAGGTATGTTGTTTCATCTGTCATATCCATAAATAACTCCCTGTCAACTCACTAGGTGTTGGACGTTCAACTCCTCGGGCGGATTTCTTAAGTTCAGAGTCCGCCAAGTTATTTTGGGATTATTCGGCGAACTCGAATGTCATCAATACAACACTGTCGACTTCGAGTATTCCCCGTCTTTGGTCTCAAGCCCAATTACTTGGTCCTTTGGCACAAGCAGAAGACGACGGGATCTTACCGCACATTACGACGGACAATGTGGCGCGAGACATGCTTAGCATCGTCGAAGCTCATAACGAGACCAAGTTGAAGTACTGGGGGATTTCATACGGGAGTGTACTTGGTGCCACATTCGCGACGCTGTTTCCAGTAAGTTCCTCTTAAACTCTGTTTTTCTCGCTCTAATCAGTGTTGATACCAGGACAAGATAGAACGTATGGTGATTGATGGTGTTCTGGACATGGACGCGTATTTCTCTGGTGAGATATACTAGCTCACAAAGCCTTACATATCTGATTTGTTTAGGACGTTGGGATCCTTTGATGGTTGACACGGACAAGGTTTTACAGATGTTCTTCGACGGTTGTTTTGCCGCAGGTCCGCAGGGATGCGCATTCTATGCTTCGTCTCCGTCGCAGATCCACGCGAATTTCAATGCCCTACTTGACTCAGTTGCGATACAGCCCGTCCCGGTCCACATCGAAGCTACTAACACTTTCGGAGTAGTCGACGGTACTTTCTAATCATATTCTACATGTCGTCTTACTGATAATATTATAGGCGCCGCACTCAAGTATGCTACGATGCAAGGTCTGCACATTGTCTTGATCCCATTAATACATATATAAATTCTCTACTAGCTTTGTATACACCGTATACGACTTTCCCGTCCTTGGCGAAAGGCTTCGCTGATTTGGCCCTCGGCAATGGGAGCACCATATTCGCTATGGTGTCCTCTCTCACCAGTGCGTCGGCTTGCAACTCGACAGATCAAGCCAATACGAGGGATTCTGCGATTGCGATAACTTGCGGCGACTTTGTCACAATCACAGACAGTCCCACCGAGTTGGAGGATTACTATAAAAGTATTCAAAACGTATCGACATTTGTTGATACGTTTGTCCTCCCGAGACGAGTCATTTGCAGGTACGCCGAATGATGTCACTCTTAATTAATTTGAACACAACTTGTAGTGGATGGGATGTACACCCCAATAGCTTCAAAGGTTGGTCATGCTTGTGTCTCTGAATTTGCGTGCCTAATCAGCTTTTAGGACCTATCGGTGGCAACACCAGCTTCCCATTGCTTCTCATAGGAAATACGGCAGGTACTTAGTTCGGCTCATTCGTCGTTTTGCGGTTCTGATAGGCCTTCTTTAGACCCAGTCACGCCTCTTCGAGGGTTTGTCTTGACGCCACCCTCGATATTCGTATGCTGATTCTGGTTTAGAGCCGTAAAAACGTCGCAGAGCTTCGTTCAGTCAGTCGTCTTAGTCCAGGACAGCGCCGGGGTAAGTTAGTAAACTCAGTCTGTTTCTCAGTTGACTCACAAGCCGTAGCACACATCCATTTCCTCCCAGTCAAAGTGCACCGCTGGATACATTGGGGCTTATTTTGCGAACGGCACCTTGCCCGTGAATGGGACAGTGTGTCCCATCCAAAATCAGCTTTTTGCCGTCTCGACTGGAAAGTAGCGCTGTGACTGTCCATCCAGTAGAGGGCGACGCTGGTCAATGTCGAATGTCCATGGACGAGTTAGTCACTTTGCGATCTCAAGTTCTTTGTGTTATATTCGCTATTATAATATTTATGATTGATACAAGCGTGGCTCACGTTCACTGGTTCAGTCCTGTTTACCCATTGTTTACCTGAAGGCTCGGCAAACGCCGCATTGCCACGTGTGGCGACGACATAACGTTTCAAATTCCTTTCCGATCACCGCCGCTTTGCCTCTGGACCACCAAGATGCGCAGGAAGCGCTCCTCGGGGACGCGCTGGGTGGCTCTAGTTCCGGCTGTGGAGGGCGCAGTCCTTTCTCGCCAGCAGTTCAAGTCTTACTGAGACTATGAGACGCGTCTTGGGGCATTCCTAACGTGGCGCGCATCGACTAGTTATTAAGGCGCCTACTAGGCGTCTTAATTGATACTAGACGATACTGCCATAGGATTTGACGCGCCTGAATGTATCCTTTTCAATTCTATGCGAATCGTGAGTTTATCTCGCATTTATATAAGGACAACGTTGATGCTCTTTAAGCTATGGTGTGTACACTTCCGTCAGATTTATCAGACTCTGTGGCTCCCATACTTTCCGCCAGTCCATCCAGAAAATCAATCTGTCTCTCAACGAACGCCTCCGCTTCTTCCCTTGTCACCACGGTTGGATCGTATGCGCACCCCAAGATAACGATGTCCTTCATAATTCTGACATCAACATAGAGCGGCAAGTTCGATGCTACGGGCATCTCCTGGAGAACCAAATTAGCCAGGAGATTACCATTATTTTCGACACCATCTTCTTGCGACATCCCGACCGTCATGTCAATAATGTTGATGCCGGCGGTGGCGAAACTGTGCCCTGGTGCGACCTGGGGTCCCAAAATGTCGACAGCCATATTCCACCCCAGCCCGATGTTAGGCAATGTCTCAGCGTGAGATCTGTTGGCATCACGAGCAATGGCGACGAAGCGCTGAGCTTCAGAATTCAGCTCTGGGTGACTATGGATCCTCGTTGGCTTCAAGTCAGCGCAGTAACCATATGGTGTCAGGCTTTCGTCCGACATCCAGTTGGTCAGCTCAAAAACTAGCGTCTCCGATCTCTCTTCCTTGTCGGCAACAGTCATCCCAAAAGCACCGCGCAGGAGAGCTCCTTTGGTAACCCCAATTGCTTTGGCTAGGTTCTGAAGCGAACCGATCCATCGGCCAACATGAATACCGTAATTCTTCATGCAGAAGGTCGACAGGACGTCGTCCGGAGAAGGCCATATAGCAGGGCCGATTCCGTCAAGATAGCGGCGCCAGAATGTTTGTTGTTTCGCTACGATGTTCGGCCTAGTGATGGAATACATGAAGGCGCCGAACGAGTGATGGATAGTCTTTTTCGCCTCGATGGCAGCGAAGGCGGATTCGCCTTTGTGGTACAGCGCACTTAGTTCGAGTCCAAGGGTATCGAGTGTGCGTGCATCATGGAGCGAATGGTGGCGAGAGCTGATGAAGCGCCATTTGTCGGTGCTGCCATCGTGGACGAGCCACGAACGGATGGGAACCTGTCCGAACTCGACGCGATGTTCGGCGAGAAGTTTTGTTATCATCTCATCACCTGTCGTAGAGAGAACGTCTAATCTGGCACCCCGGGGCGTGTTTCCTTTCACCACCGCAGCTATAATATCGTTACGAGGCAGCCCGGCACTCATTTTCTCCTATTTAGACGTCAATATCACCATTGATACAGTGTAAGTTACTTCCTTACCTCTCTGTAATTCGTTTTGACGAACAATGTACGCAGTTCAGGCTCTCTGAGTCGAAGCTGCTCCCAAGCCCAAGTGAAACGAGCAGCATCGATGTCCTGGCCCAAGTCATAGTGATATTCCACGATCATGGCTTTGCTGTCGTTGTCCATAGCCAATTCAACCCAGTCTCGAGCCATGGTTTGAACCGGGTACACGTCCTCGACTTCATCGAGTCTAAGACCCACCGACATCACCGCGTCTTCCCAGCCTCGAGGAGCGAGAGAAAAAACTGCGTATTCCTCGTCCGTGTCGCTTTCGGCATTAATTTTCCCGCCTTGATCACCTGCAACAAGCATCGCGATGGTCTTGGTGTCGTCAAGGTATTCGGGAATACTTGCAGCCATTCCATGCTCTTGGAGTGCTGCAGTGAGCATCATAGCTTGGAGGGAGTTTCCTCCATGCTGAATGAAACTGGCGTCAAGGACGACTTCGGCCAATGGAATGTCAAGAATGCGGGAGATGATAGGAAGGATAAGGCTTTCCTCCTTCGTCTGGGGAGGACGGGGAGCCGCTCGTAGATCGAAACTCAGCTTCGTCGAGACATGCTCCTGCGCAGCAGCGCGAAGCTTCTTGCGATCCAGCTTTCCAACGTCGCTCTGAGGAAACCTGGCGATGGATAGCCAGACTGATGGCGTCATGTAGCACGGGAGGTACTTGGCACAGTCAGCCTTCGCATGCTCAATCACATCTGCGTCCGCGATATCGGTAAGCATGTTCGGTCCAGCATCACTGTGTTCCGTTCCTGCACGATACTAGGTCAACGACGTTCAAAAGTCGACTTCGCCATATAGCTTACCCGTTCGTGGCTGCTCCAAGACAGCAACTAGAGCCTGTTCGCCTCGAATGTCGAGCACATCCACGTATACCGCGCCAATTCCTCGGCGGGACTGGCTTACGACTGTCTCTATCTCCCCAGTCTCAATTCGAAGACCTCGGAGCTTGACTTGGCCGTCAAATCTACCTAAATGCTCCAGCTGTCCTTCGCCATTCCAACGACCGAGGTCAGCAGTGCGAAACATCCTGGCGCCTGGAACCGTGCTGAAACAGTCCGGCACGAACTTGGCCTTGGTAAGCTCTGGGTCGTTGAAGTACCCTCGAGCAACTTGTGGGCCCCCAATACAAATCTCGCCCTCTGCTCCTGGCGATACTCGTTCATTGGTTTCAGGCCGAAGAATGTAGATCTGGGCATCTCTGCCAGGTTGCCCAATTGGAACCCGCTGCGACGACTCGAAAGACGAGCCCTTGGGGATTACATACTCTGTGACATCGACGGTACACTCTGTCGGTCCCATTATGTTCATCACTGTGTGGTTTCGTGACAGTTTGTACGCCAGATCGACGGGAAGAGTCTCCCCGGCCAGCAGAAGGTGCTGAAGATGAGGAAGACCGTCGACGGGAATTTGCCTTGCAATGGACGGAGTGACGGCGACATGAGTCGCCTTCATGACTTCCAACCAATGTGGCAGGTTCGAGAGCAACTTTGGCCTATTGACTAGGCCTAAAGTGCCGCCGGTGGTGAGAGTGGAAAAGATGTCGCCGACAGAACAGTCAAAGGTGTAGGGAGAGACGAGAAGACGCCGCATGTTGGGACGACGAGCTGCGTTGCCTTGGCCTAAGTTCAGGACTGCAGCAAGATTTCCATGCTCTACAGCGACGCCCTTGGGTGTCCCAGTGCTTCCAGATGTGAAGATAACGTACGCAAGGTTCTTGGGGTCGATGACCTGGGGCAGAGCCTGCCGCTGAGAGGCCTCAACTCCAAGCTTGTCGGCATGATGATAATCGAGAACGACCAAGTCAGGTAATGATTTCTGAATTTCAGCGATACGATTGCTAATGGCCTCTTCTTTACCGCAGAGGACTAGGTTCGCATTGATGAGGCGCAATACGTGTTCGAGCCGGGCAGGAGGATGTTCGGCGTCCAGAGGCACATATGCTCCGCCGGATTTGATAACCGCGAGTATGGCGATGATTATTTCGAAAGATGCGCTGAACATCAAGGGGACCAACGTCTCTGGCTTGACACCGCGAGCTCGCAACTCCAAAGCCAAAGCAGTGGAAAGGACGTCGAGTTCGGAGTACGTCATGGTTGCTGATCCCTCGAAATCCAGCGCGATATGACATGGGTTCGTCTGGACACAAGCTTCAAGCAGCGTGTGAACTAGGGTCGTGGACATCGTAGCTTTGTCGACGTCCAGTGGTGCGTATGGCTTTTCAAATTCCTCTTTGGAAGTCGTGGCGTAACCGAAAAACTGGGCAAGTTTGCGTAGAGTCGTCATTGCTGGGTGAAAGCGGCGAGGTTCCCAGGAACCGCAAACTGTAGTAGACTGCTTATGCCCAACTTCTGCAGCATATGCGGTTTTGCGGAACTGTTCATCATCAAAGCTGTTAGAAGACTGAGATTACATCCATGTGCATAAATCAGCTTCTCCCGTCCATTTTACGGCTCCGCGCGCAAGCAAGGAAGGCCGCTCACGATACCAGGTACAGACTCAAGTGCAGAAGCTCGTTTTCGCAACCGAAGGTCGTATTGAACAGATCATAACAGTGATGGAGATGGAAGTATCAGGTAACCTTTTTGTGATGATCAGATGCTAAAGAACTGATCAGAGACCCGCTCTCAGTTCAAGTTTTCAGGAAGCAACAGTGTTCACAGGACGAGCCACAAAGAGCATGGCTCAGGCATCCTATTGATATCCATCACACCAAGTGATAAAAGCGAGAAGCAGCCGTGCATCATTGCTTCTCACGGGAATGCGTTATCTGTCGAGCAGCTGATGTGACCAAGGTACTATTCATTCAAAAGCTGTCGTCTAGCCGCCAGCTACGATTAGGCAGGCTGCCATTCGCCGGTGATTTAAAGACCATCCATCACTGCCCTTCGTCATGATCTTGAAGCTACCATGGCCTCTCAGCTACCTCCGACCCTGCTAACAAACACATACGGCGCGCGCTTTCTGGCGACATTGGCGACTACTGCGCTGTATGGAATTCTGTGTCTTCAAACGTAGGCCCTTTCTGTGCTACAAGCATACAGATGCTCACGAACTTGCTTATCAGCTTTATCTACTATAACACGTACGATTTCGCTCTGAGTTACAGTATGCGGCTGAAGCAAAATGCATCGCTAGGTACCACAAAGACCCGAAGATTCTCAAATACTTGGTGAGCGGCGGTTCTTGTGGGCATCTACTACAAAATTTATAGATTATCCGATTAGGTTCTTTGGGTCTGGTGAGGAACATCTCAAGGTCACTCAACTGAGATTGGCTAATGTAGTATGTATGCACCGCCTTCTAGGATCATGGACACCGTTCACCAAGGAATGATGATGGCGTACGGTAAGTTCTCCCCTGAATGGACGGAAAACTTCCTGGAATTGTTCGAAGAATACGATCTCCTCATCCTGCGGTTCGGAGATATTGGGCCTATCGTTCATCCTTATGTCGATATGTGCGCGTTGATTTAAACTCTTCAATTCATTGTTTAACGGGGCCCTGTAGCAATCTTGTGGTAAAGTCCCACCTGAATTATGTTCATCGATGTTTGCTGAAACGCGAAAACAGTCCCAGACCATCTTTATCGTTCGTCATTTCGAAGTTGCTTTATCGTACTGACGAAGACTTGAAGATTCTCGTATTCGTGCCGGTCCAGTTATTCTTTCTGCACAGAATCTATAGACGTGCGTTGTAGCCATATCTTCGCGAACTGACTTTGCTGATCAACGTACAGTGAGCGGTAATAGACTGCTCTTACCGATCCTTCTGGTGAGCAATTTTTGCGCCACACATCCCAAGCCGTGTCTCAACCTATTAGGCTGTATGCGTTGTTCTAGAGATGGGTAAGCTCCATGTCTGATGACTGTTCAACCTCTCATCAAATCTGTGCAGTTACTGGCCTAAGTTAGTACTTGTAGTGTTTTCATTCAGCTGATTCCGTTGACGCATGCGGCAGTGTACACTGGCTGGCTGTAAGCTCTCGTCTCTACGAGGTGATATATAACCTAATTTCCGTGCAGGATCTCTACCCCCAGCGTCGCTATGGTTCTGTCTCAACGTGCACGGGTGAGTTCTCCAATCTCCGGCACACTTTTGCGATGGTATTAAAGGGTGCTTGCAGGCAACGGTAGCAACGTACAACATGACCGGGGCGTTCGTTGATCTCGCCATTGCGGTTTCAATGGTTTACTTACTTCGCTCGGCCAAAGTCAATGGGATGAGCCAGTAAGACCTGGGGCCTCCATTATTGAGTGTCTTGTTCCCTCATCTGATTTTGATTAGGACCCAACGGATTATAACCCGCCTTATCATATACTCGGTGAACACTGGTCTGTGGACGGCATTGCTCGCAATCGCGGGTGCAGTCACCGTGAGTAGTACGCTCTTCAAGAGATTTTTTTAAGCTTTGCGACTCTGCAGATGATTTGGTATCCCACCACCTTTGTGTACATTCCACTTGGTCTTCCCTTGTCGTCGCTGTGAGTCACCTAGTTGTCTTACTCAAGATTTACAATTTAACATGATGTGGCGTGGCAGATATGCCAATACCCTGCTTGCAAATCTTAACATACGGCAATATGTCCGCGGGGGGATGGCAGACGTCGTTTCGTTTTCGTTCGCCGCGGCCACGCCAGACACTCGGACGACTGCTACTAGCCAAAGGTCGAATTACACGCCAAGGGTGGGTCGTGACAACTTTCGAGCCCTCAGATGATTAATCATCGAACTGTAGGATGTTATATCCATAGGAGCCGGCACTATGGCGATCGAAATGACCAGTAATTTCGACGGTTCAACAAGAATAGTGGGGTCAGAGGATGGATCCAAAGGACATGACTTGGTTCGTACTGTCTAAACAGAAGGCTGGCGCGTATGAGTACTGCTTGACGCAGCTGGAGTTATGTATATATGTATGTTATAGGTAACGGTTCAATTGACGAAAAAATGGCTGACGAATTGCGCAAATGGCCTTCATCCTGAGCGAGGACCGGCAAGTACGGAAGCGGAAGCGGACGACGAGGTCACAGCCTGGACGGACGTCGCGTTTCTTTCCAACGACATGAGTAAGAGATAGGAAGAGACATCAAGTGTGTCTGAACTTCAACGACTCAAACGAGGAGAAGAAAATGGCCAGCTCGCCAAAGGATTGTCCTGGCAAGCCCGGCTGGTATGACTTACCTCCATCACTGAAACCCACTCCCGTCGTCGTCGATAATAATCTAGCTTTCCGTTCATCCCGACAAAAATCTTATTCAATCATCTACATGTACACTAGCAGCTCGGACCAGGCTACAGGAAAGCACCTCCGAAGTCAGGGGACTGGTGCGACGGACTTTCACCCAGACCATCTGTTCAGCACTGAACTCCATCCTCGCCGTCGTCGAAACCTTTTCACGTCCGCGCCATTCCGATTGAACGGTCTGTACGCGCCTAGCCGCGTGCCTCCAATGTGGACCCTACGTTTCCTCGCTGTGCATGAACAACCTGTCTTTGGGGCCCATCGCCACGACCTTACAACAATGGTACCTCCATCCTTGTTAGCCAACACGTATAGCGCCCGACTCATGGCCGCGAGAGTCGAAGAGATTACGGACGTATCTGGGTCCACGCCTCCTAACGAAACGGGTACACTGGATGCTATCGCGTCATTACAACAGCCGTCGGGCCCGATGTGTTGAAGAGGATTGGGCCGACTACTTATTGCGGATGGTATCGCCAAAAGGCAGGATAAGGACGGATTGAAGACGGTGATTGCATGCGAGGACATGATTGACGCGACATCGCAGCTGGAGGATTATGTCGTCGATGCTTTGAAGTCTAAAGGCATGGCGCTAACACAGATACGTGGGATGTTTCACAGAGTGCGAGCGCAACGTAGAATGACAAACTGGCAGTTATTAGTATAGCGCATAGACGGTGAATTTGGAAAGCGAGTGATCCGTGGACTGGGAGGCACCTAGGGCGAGATATCAAGAGAATCAAAATGACCCCCTGGAACTAAGCATACACGGAGGAACGCCGAGGTAGGCACATGCTGGAAGTAGATAATGTGAATGGCCTAGGTGGGGAGACGTGCATTATAAAGCAAATACACTGGAGGCTAAAAACGCCAATTTCTTCGGTTCAAGCGCGCTCTCGCATACAAAAGACACTGAAACGAAGGATGGTGAACATACAGAGGAAAAATATGGAGAAACGCTCACACTTTTTCCCACGCTCCATTCTCACCATCCGACATGGTGCTCGTGCTTTCTTCGTGCCCACGTTCATCCTTCATCTTCGCGCTCGTCTTTCGTGTGTGCGGTCATCCCTTATTCAACTCACGCTCATCCTTCGTGAGTGGGCGCGTCCTTCAACGTGTGTGGGCTCGTCCCTCGTTCTCATGTTCATCCTTCGTGTAAGGGCTCGTCCCTCATTCTCGCGCTCGTCCTTAGTATGTAGTCTTAATGACTTCCACCCTGTCTGAGGTCCACGGATCGCCGTCTTGGCCGCGTGAAGATACATAGTGCCGCCACATAGGCTCAGGCTGGGCTGTTTCAACAATAGCGGCTACACGATTCTGTACCTGGCGCTCTACGATACATAACAAGTGAGTTTCCTTCTGTAAGTACTCATCCTCAACATGGACCGTTCTCACTGTCTCCAGAGCTTTTGGGCCTCTACCCTCCTTGTACTTTCTCTCCAAGTTGGCGCAGAGTCCAGCATCATCCCCGGCCCCGTCCAAACAGGCGAAAGCCTCGTCCAGTTCACATCGCACTCGCATGGCCTGGACGCACCCAAAGTGCAGCCCGTCAACAGCACCGTGTTCGACTGGTGGTACTTCGACGCCGTGTCCGACGTGGACAAGTCGTCCGTGGTCATCACGTTCTTCACCTCCACTCCGAACGCGTTTCCCTTCCTTGCGGAATCCCCCGTCGTCACCTCCGTGTACATCGGGACGTCGTACGCCAACGGGACCACGGGCCAGTTCATCGTGGATGCGGAGTCTGCGTTTGTCAATACCGTGGGGGACGGGACGAGCGGGGTGTTTACGGGCACGGGGACGAGCTGGAGCGGCACGCCTGATATGGCGCGTTATGTCGTGGACATCGATGCCCCGCAGGTAGGAGTACAAGGGTCTCTGTATTTGGAATCTGTATGTTCTATCTGTTTAAGTATATACAGCTCGCCATTGGTGCTAATAGTACGCTGCTGAACAGAGGGCTCCGGCGCACTATCCCTGTGGTCCTGCCGAGGCTGGGCAGGACATGCAAATCCTTCCCCATGTCGGTTGGGCAAATGCCGTCCCCGACGCGAAAGCCTACGCCAACTTTGAAGTATTAGGTGAACCGATCAGCTTTACTGGAGCCGGATATCATGATAAAGTACGTGAATACTGTACTCTATTTAACACCAAAGGTACTCAAACTAAACTCGTTTTTTAGAACTGGGGCGATCGCACATTCGCAGAGAGCGTCGGCTCTTGGCTTTGGGGCCACGCGTCTCTTGGTCCATATTCCATCGTCTGGTTCGACGCTTTGGACACGGAAGGAAAGGAGTTTGTCAGCGGCTACGTCGCGTGCGATGGAAAAATGCTAACCAGTGGCGACACTGCCTGCACCACGGACTCAGTCGAAGTCCGTCTCAGCAATTCTGCGTGGCCTCCCAATGGATCCCAACCGGACGCGTATTTGGTTGAGATTGATTTGGGGCATGAAGGCGTTTTGAAGGCTGTCGCGAAGACGGAACTCATTGTGGCTGGTTTGCCTGATTTTCCGATAACGAGATGGATAGGAAATATCACGGGAACGTTGGGCTCTGAGACTCTTTCTGGAGTTGCTGTCTTTGAACAGATTGTCCTGGGCTAGCTGTCAATTGGAGATTTTGACACGCGGGAATTATATATGTATTAGCATTATCATTGTTATGTAGGTCTTGAAGGGGAGCAGGGCCATGTCCTGAAAGAAATCAATTCAAATCAAAAAATGGTCAACAATCATACGGGCGAGAAGCCATTGCATGCGGTCCTACCCGATGAACTATACGCGTGCGATGTAAGAACGCCATCGCTGAATGCACCTGAACTTGTTACAGCTTGTTACCTAGCTAGCCGCCGCTGCTCAGCAGTAAAGTTGGTAGCAACGATTACTGTATCTTCATACTCCGGGCCATTTCGAGTCGCATTGCGGATTGTGTGATTTCTACCTCTCGCTCATGTTCCTGAACAACGCACGAGGCATCCGACCATAAGTACCGGATGTCACTTCCGCACACTCGATTTCCAGATCTATGAGGATCGAGAAATCGTAGGTCAAGGGGAATATGGACTGAAAGAAATCCGAATCAAAAAATGGTCAACAATACACGCCGAAGAACCATTGCATGCGGTCATACCCGATGAACTATACGCGTGCGATGTAAGAACACCATTGCTGCTACATAACACTGAATACACCTGAACTTGTTACAGCTTGTTACCTGGCTGGTAGCTGAAAGTTAGTAGGAACAATTATCTTCATACTCCTCATCATAGATCTGGAAATCGAGACTAAGTAAAGTGTACATGGGGGTGACGCCATCCGGATGCCTCCTCTGATGAAGAAGTGAAGTTGTTCGGGGACATGAGCGAGAGGTCGAAATCACTGTACAATCCGTATTTCCCTCGAAATATTAATAGGGCCCGGATTGAGAAAACGTAGGTCAAGAGGAGTAGGGCGATGTCCTGAAAGAAATCAATTCAAATCAAAAAATGGTCAACAATCATACGGGCGAGAAGCCATTGCATGCGGTCATACCCGATGAACTATACGCGTGCGATGTAAGAATGCCATCGCTGCTACATAACACTGAATGCACCTGAACTTGTTACAGCTGCTCAGCAGTAAAGTTAGTAGGAACGATTATCAAGTTCATACTCCTCATAGATCTGGAAATCGAGACTAGTAAGTAAAGTGTGGCGGTGACGCCATCGGGATGCCTCCTCTGGTGAAGAGCGAAGTTGTTCGGGAACATGAGCGAGAGGTCGAAATCACTGTACAATCCTAATGCGACTCAAAATATTAATGGGTCCGAACGTAGGTCAAGGGGAATAGTATGGACTGAAAGAAATCAAAATCAAAAAATGGTCAATGCAGAGAAGCCTATCATTATTATACCGCATGCAGTCATACCCGATGAACTATACGCGTGCGATGAAAGAACGCCATCGCTGCTAATAATGAATGCACCAGGCAACCAAACGTCTTCTTCCCAGAATTTATTTTCCACATGAGCACCCAACAGACGGTAGTATTCACCTATGATAGGCATTACAGCTAACCAGTGGAGAAGAGTGGAAGGACACCTGGAATACAATGATCCGGGCATTCGTTTTGAAAGAGCAAAATCCACCATTCCTCACTATCACGTCAAACGACTTCTCCAATCCGTACCTTTCTACACTCTCGAACCAAACTATCCAAATTATACAATGTATACCACACACATCTAAAATTACACCACTCTACTCCTATAGTACTTCTACATCCCCAGCCCCATCAACCCACCCATCAACCTCTCCGCCACACTCTCCGGCTCCTGCCTCGCCATCTCCACAACACTCAACAGCTTCTTAATCCCTATATGCAGCTTCGACGACGTCTCGTCCTCCACCCTCAGCGCAAACCCTGCGTCCTCCAGCATGCGCATCGCCCGCCGCCGCTCATCCGAGCTCGGGAACAGCTCCACCTCCCGTAGGACGAACTCCAGGGACTTGAGGTTCGATATGGGCGGAACGCGCAGTTCGGAATCGAATGTCTCGGAGAGGCCGAGCTCGGTGAGGATGCCCCGCGAGGATGTTGTGGCCATGACGAGGAGACGGCGGCCCTACCGAAAAAAAAGCATGAGTATCATGGTCCGTCGACCGTGGGGTCACTGCCTACCTTTGGCGGTCGACGCGTCATCAGCACAAGAAGCGCCTGTAAGACCGCGTTCGAGAACCGTGGTCCTATCGGTGTCCAGTCTTTCAAACAAAATCAGTAAATCTCCCTGTGCACGGCGTCTGACGTACCAAGTAGACGCTCCAAATTATCCACAACGATAAAACTCAGCGGACTCTTGTAGCTGTCCGCGAAGATTTTCGTTATGGCCGACACCTTGGCCGATTCGGTGAAGCCGACCATGTTGTCGGGTGAGATCAACTTGATGAAAGGGAACTCCGATACTTGCGCGATGGACGCAGCGAGGGCGGTCTTTCCTGAACCAGCGGGACCGTGCAGCAAGACACTGACAAGCGGTGTCCTCGTTGATGTTCTGACCTGTTCAATGAAGAGTTGTCCGGTGTGTAATATTTCCTATAATACAGGTTAATCGGATATCCAGAGTGAATACCGAAGCCATACCTCAACGCCACCATCAAAGTGAATGATACCGTTCTGAATAACTTGCTGCAGCTCCTCTTCAGAAACACCAAACGCCGGATGCACCTCGTCAAGGGCATGCATAAAGTCGTCTCGATTCACCCTCAAGTTCTCCACATCATCCCCAATGCCCGCCATAGTACCCACTTTGACGTGACGGTTGAACGCGAAACTCGTCGCGCTCTTGATCAAACCACCAATCTCCGCTCCGGAAAAGTTCTTCGTTAATGCCGCGAGTTCGGCAAGGTCTACGTTAGGGTCCATAACGCCGTTGGTACGCATCTTGTTCGTATGGATGTTGAGAATCTGGAAACGACCCTTCTCGTCCGGGAGAGAGATTTCCATGTGCACTTCGAGACGACCAGGACGAAGGAGGGCTTCATCGATCATGTCTTTCCGATTGGTCATACCAATGATGAGGATGTTGTTGAGCTGGTCTACACCGTCCATCTAAGCGCAGAGTAAGTGACAAGCGCGAAGCGCGAAACTACAAGGTAGAACCTACCTTGGAGAGCAGTTGGTTGACAACGGTGTCACCAACACCAGTTCCACTATTCGTAGAGCCACGCTGTTTGAAGATGGCATCCAACTCATCAAAGATGATGATGTGCAAATCACTCTCGTCGCCCTTCTCTTTGTACTATGAGAAGCAGGATTAATAGATGCAACGAAGGATCATAAAGTGAATTACCTCTTTCTCGGCATCGGCGAAGAGCTTTCGAATATTCTCTTCAGAGGCACCAACGAACTTGCTAAGAATTTCGGGACCGTTGACAATCTTGGGCTCCCGCGCGTTCAGCATCTTTCCGATTTGACGCGCAATAAGAGTCTTTCCCGTTCCGGGAGGTCCGTGCAGTAGAATACCTAAAGACGATGAGTACGAAAACCGTAATAATGAGATGTATCTTACCCTTGACGTGCTCAATACCAAGCTTCTCCACGAGCGCCGGCGGGAAAACACGCGAAGCAAACGCGCGACGGAAGATTTCGCTGAATTCTGTATCGAGACCACCGATACCCATGTCCTGGAACTTGAAATTTGGAGCAAGGATCGCGTTTGAACGTGCCTTTTTGCTGCTCGACTTGATATTGACGGGATTCGTAGCGCCTTTCATGATGTTGAAGTCTGTCTTCAAGCTCTTGCCATAATCCGCGACGATACCATAGGTCGTCGCTGCATTGAGATTGGCTTGCCGTTGTTGACCGTCTGTCAGTTCGACTGTGGACACGCCGGTTATTTGACCCTTGAACTTGACACTTGCAAAGTCGAATGCGATGATCGCGTCTTGGGCCAAGACTGCACCGACGAGACGATCGCGGAGGTGGAGCTCGATCTGTTCTGCATCATACTGTCTTGAGGTATCTCCTGTGCGAGCGTTGAAACTGACTTCAATGTCGACAGATTGCAGGTATGGTAGAGCGCCCAGAGGCTCTACATTGACATAGTCGCCCTCTTTAGAGAGTTGCATCCACGCACGTTGTGCAGCACCGGCGCCAACACAGCCACGCGGTAGGGTGTTGGTGTTGTCGTGTCTGCAACGTTAATCAGCATAAAGTGCAGTGATCGCAGATCGAATTAGCGTACAGAACAGATATTGGGAACTTGCCGCCCTGCCTCGACCTGACGAGAACATGCTGGTCTGCGGCGAAATCTGATGGATTTACGACAAGGCGGTTCTTTAGTGCTAGGGTTTCGTTGGGGGCGCTCACGACTTCAAAACTATCTTGTGCATGAGAATTAGTAAGTAATGAGCGGTAGTCACGTACGAGCCTGAAGTAGGCGGGGGCGGGCGTCGTTTCTCGAATAGAGCACCAGATGGGTCATTGTATCCATTTGGCGGCGTGTTGTATTGCATAGACTGCGGCGGCGGCTGCCTCATTGCTCCTCTAGGTGGTAATCCTGGGGTTGGGCCGTCGGGAACGCGGCTGTACGGCGACGACGAACGTGGTGCTGGGTTAGATCTACCGCCAAAGAAGCTCATGGTTCAAGGAGATATGGTAGTTGGTCGTCGTGGATGGTCGTGGTCAATGTCAGATGCAGTGTAAGTTTAAGGTTAGGGTTTATTACGGCCTTCTGTTTTGGAAATGCAATGAGTCCTTGTGTATTGCTTCCATGTCGGCCACTGACATTGAGCCCACCCGGACGGGCAGCGGCATTTCGGGCCTCCTCGATGACTACCCCGACGTCGACAGGCATTCTTGCCAGTTGCTGGGACCGACTGCCCTCGTCAGTCATCCCCTAGCTAATCCACCATTTCCTTATAGGCTTTTCCCTTAGATCGTACAGGGACTCATGGGAATCCTCGTCATACTCTCCCTAGTATACAAGAGACACAGAGAAACTGTTAAACGTCCATGGCGAATCTGGTATGGACTTCCAATCGACTCGAACATCACAATGTTGACAATGCCTCCAGGCTGTTTGATGTATCTAAACAGGTTATCGGCCAGATGTTCGTACACGGTGTCAATGTCCTTGTATCAGATCTTGTCTCCCAGCACTCGGACGAGAACGCATGTGTCTTCTATTTTTTCAACATACTAGTTGACACTACCCTTGGCGTCGCCTTGTTATACATCATTCTCCACCTCCTCACCTATCTCTGCGCAGAAAAGTTCCAGTTGATTGGATTTGAATCCGGCGTATATGGGAAACCTCCGTCCATGGTCTTCTGGGGAAAGCAAGCGGCACTCTATGTCGTCGCTTTAACAACCATGAAGCTGCTCGTTCTCGGTCTTCTCGCGGTCTTCCCTGGTTTGTTCATCATCGGCGCATGGCTACTAAGTTGGACTCAGACGGGCGAAGGAGACGCGCTTCAAGTAATATTGTAGGTCCTTCCGTTCCGTCTTTGATTGAACTCTGTTAATAATAGGTTTGACAGCACCATGGGAATCTTTCCGATTGTCATGAACGTGCTTCAGTTCTGGCTCATAGATTCCATCGTCAAAGCGTCAGAGCCGTCATCGCTTTCTCTCGACACTGATGCTCACGACGGCCTTGAACGGGAATCGCTTTTCGGCGTTCCTTCTGACGACGAGGATGATGATATCGGTCCCCAACGACACGACATTGAGAATCCCAGGCCGCCTTCACCCGAGTACAATCACACTCGTTCACATTCTCCCGGAAAGACCTCGGGATCGATAACGCCAATGGCGGTAGAACCCAAGTCATCGTCTGGGTCTGGCTCCACTGAGGCGGTCGAGATGCATTCATATCCACCAAGTCTCTCCAGCAGTATCACGTCGAATTCATCAACCTCGTCCACGCCTCCACCTATTCGGGAAGCGAAGCTGATAAAGAAGAAAAGGACGCCTCCCGCGCCTTTACATATACGAAGAGCAACCCAACCAGCCGTCAATTCCTCTGCCCCTCCTTCTGCCATTAAAATGACAGAGACCAGGCAAGAAAGCAGTTCAGACTGGGATGACTCATGGGGTGACTCTGAGGACTGGGCAGATCGAGTTGGTGAGGAAGACTGGACTGGTCGTCGATTAGAAGAGAAGAAGGGGAGTATACAAGACGTATGGGATTCTCATGAACTTCACAAACAAATACATGATTAGGGCATCTGCTTGTACACTACTATATGGTCCTAGTAGCATCGATTAAGTATACCTCACTTCAGAAACGCAGCAGGAAGAAGCGTGCACGAGCCGTAATGTCCCTTATTTGGTAGTGTCATGCTGCAAAGCCCCCTTCATTTCCACCTCCATCACGACCACCACCATCTCCACAATTCCACGCGATAATGTCGGCTATTGAGGCCCACGACGATGAGCTTGCAAGGCCACACCCGTTGCCACGGTCGGCGTCCAACCCCAAGCCAAAGGGTATCCTGAAGAATGCCCCTCAGGGAACGCACCCAGGGCAGCAGTAAGTTGCCCCTCATCCGCCTCACAAAGTCAAATATGAACCGTTTTATAGCAGTCTACAATGGGACGAAGCCAATCTAGCGCTAACGGAGATCCAAAAAGACAGCCTCATGAAGATCACGGAGCCCAAGACGCCCTACGTTCGCTACAACGCCGAGACGGACGAAGTTGAGGGTGGTTAGTGTCTTCTGCTCCCTCTAATAAAATAAGGTTGACAAAGTGGCTCGCAGAAATCCCCGACTTTGACCTCGGGAGCCGGTTCTACCCCGACTCGCCCACGCGGTCGACCCGCTCCATCTCGCCGACGGGCGCAGACACCTCGGGGCCGTCCTCGCGCCGCACGAGCATCTCGAGCAGCGGGCGCCCGTCCGCGTCGAGCTCGGGCCGATCCGCGAGCACGGCGTCGAGCCGCAGCACGAGCTTCAACCTCCCCGACGAGGCGCGCTCGGGCATCCGCGCCGATGATAGGGATCTCGGCGGCGAAGTCGAGTTTGGCGAGGAGATGGACGAGGAGAGTGAGTTTTTCTTGTTTACAAACGACCGATGGGATAGTTGACGCTATGGTGATGTAGCTGCTGCTAAACATGCTGCGTTTGTGCGTGCGAGGGGCAGGCACTATTCTAATGAGGCCGAGGCTATGAAGGTAAGCCGGACTGTGTTGCTTAATCTTAAACTGTTAACTGACTTTTTGTGTCAGCGCGCTGCGTTGTTGCTAGCAGACGAGGAGGACGACGAGGGTGGCGACGATGCTATGGATGCTGAAGATTCGAGCTCGAACTCGAGAGTTCCTCCTCCGGTACCTCCGTTGCCCAAGGTGAACGGCAATGGCCATGGTCCATAGATGTCCATCCACCAAATTCCATGGACTTTGATAATCTGTACCATCTAGGATTCGTATCGTCTTGTACCCTGCTCAAATAATTCACGAAGATTGTTCAACTTTTTTTATAGTGCGATCTGAAGGGCTCCGCTGTCGAGCAGGTAACCGATGACCGATTTTCAGCGTAGGGCGTCGTCTGTGATGGCGATGATGTTCGAGTAGTCACTTCTTGGCACTGGTTTCTTACCGCACGCCGTGCATTTTGTATCCAGAGTCGATGCAGACCTTTTCTAATAAGGGAATTGCATTGGTGGCGGCAAATATTGTTGATGGTCAGGCTTCGTATTCTACTAAATCATTCCGAGGTCTTAATGCTTTTAGATGAGCACCTTCCTGTAAACTGTCCAACGAGGCGTGATAGGTCTCTAGTAAGAACGACGCGCGGATGTACATTTCCGGAAATTGTCGTCAGCAGACGACAATTGTTCTTGGCTTCTCCGTATCTCAACGGTAGACCCGTTTCTCTTCGTACCAGCGTACGGGACTAGAATATGTGAAAGTCATACTCTGACTGTACTCGCTCGTTTCTGCGTACGCGGTTGATGCGGCGATCTGCACTGTCAGTGTCAAGCTCTGAATACGCGGCGCGCCATGACATACGACTTGGCAGCTTTTAGGGCCTGGCATCCATCGTTTTGCGGTTCAACTGATAGGCCTTCCCAGTCACGCCTCTTCTAGCGTAGCGCCATTAAATGTCACAGAGTCAGTTGTCAATGTCTGAGTACAGGACAGCGCTGGGTAAGTTAGTTTGTTTCTCAGTTGACTTACGAATCATCCTCAGTCAATTTACATAGACGATTGATATTCAGTCCTTTTTACGCAAATATTTATCTGAACATTCAACGTTGCGACGTTCCTGTTTGGGGGGCTGAGTTGGACTATGATCGGAGGACGCGCCCGTTGGCAACCTTGTCATCTACGGGCGACGTTGTGAACACCATGTGCAACTTCGACCACGACCATCATGTCGACAAACGTTAACGATATAAGGGTAGGCAGACATACGCCAGAGCTCTCTTTCTGCTAACTCGCCTTCAAATACTACAGATTGAATTCTCTCTTCACGAAAACGTCGTCCCCGGAACAGCCGAGTTCAACCTCCTGAAGCGGATGCGATTCTGGGAAGACTCTGCACGCCCCTGGCTCCTCGAACGGGGGTACACGTTATACAAGCATTGGTTACATGAGGATATGCCAACACATTCTACCCAAGGATATGCTCTACTGCCCAACGCGACGCAGTTTGGTGGAGAGTTTCCGTATGCGTTTCACGATGACTCGGATGCCGGCCTGGAGAAGGACTCTACTCTACGATATCTGGAGAATTACGCTGATTATCCTTATTTAAATATGACTTGTGTGAGCACGCCACACACAATGTCGAGCTTATCTGATCCATATATAGGGACGCGTCGTTTTCGCACAAGATAAAGAAAATCGACATGTCGCTTTGAAGCTAGTTGGGCACGATAGTGAAGAGTCGAAGATTTTGCTTTTTCTTTTGAAGGCTCAGAAAGAACGCCCGGATAATTGTATTCCGGGCATACTCCCGCTCTTGGATATGCTTCCCTTTGGGGAGCACTGGTTAGCTGTGATGCCTAGGTGAATACTACTACTTACCGTCTTGCTTATGGGAAATGATGATTTCTTGTTGTCAGATGGGGAGACAACGCTTGGTTGCCGTGGTTCAGGAGCATTCGAGAGATTCTCGTTATGGTGCATTCGTTGTTAGCAGCCTTGGCATTCTTGCATAGCGCGCGTATTGTTCATCGGGTACGTATGTTGCATGCATATGATTATTATTCAGTGTTGACCTTTTTTATTTGGATTTCTTTCAGGACATCGCCCCCCGGAACATACTCATCAACCATATCCCCTTCCACTGGATGTCGACTCTAGATGGGGCCACGTTGCGACATACAGTGCGGAAGGAGGACCAAGCGAAATACGGGTTGTATGATTTTAACATCTCTCTCATGTTCCCGAACAAGCAAGATCCCTTAAACTCTGCATCCTATCGCCTACCCACTAAAGGAGGCTGGTTTGCATCGCTACGGTGCCCCCTGGAGTTGTCTCAAGGTCAAAATGAGTACAATCCGTTTGCGTTTGATGTAGGCTGCCTGGGCATCGAATTCTGCTGTTTCTTCCAAGTAAGTACTACTTAGGTTTCTCGCGACCATATTCGATCTTGCTCATGATGTGACAGCATTTGACGCCGATTGCGCCTATGCTCGCTCCGCTTCTTGACGGGATGACCACTTGGGATGTGGATGCGCGTTTGACGGCGGAGCAGGCTCTCGAGCTTTTTGAGAGCTTGTATGCGCAGGTTGATCAGCGCACGTTGGAGGCGTGTCCGCGGAAACTGAAGAATGATTTATCTGAGCAGTATCCCTACGATGAGTATGATCGTTGGGAGCATTTGTCGCCAGAGTTTATACGGGAATGGTCGCGGTTTCGGACGCCGAAAGTGCCTGTTGTGAGGAGGGTACTGCGTTGGGTGTGCGGATATACGTTGGGTGCTGCTTTTGTGAGGTCTGTAAGAAGGTTTGTTGATGGCCTTTCAAGACGAGTAGGATAATTATCTGTCGTGGCAGTGTCATGACAAGGATTTAGCGTAGGGTATCGTTTGTGGTGTAGAAGATGTTCGACTGATCATCTTGGCACTGATTTCTTACCGCACGATGTATCCAGAGTGAGTCGATGATCTTTTCTAGGAGAGTAATTGCTTGGTGTGAACGTGGTAAGGCTTCGCGTTCTACTGGATCTTCCGAGGTCTTAATGCGGACTAGAAGAGTAAGAGGTATACTCGCCCAAATTGTCCAGCGAGAATGGGAGCAGGTCAGAATGCTTACACGACGCCGGATATACAAGGATATACACTTCCGGTTGACATCTGAAGGATGCCAATAATCTGCGTTCACCTTGACAGCTCTTGTTCGCGCCTTCCACACACGCTGCGGCCTTTGAGGGCCAACACCAATTTTGGAGTATTTTCGAAGCTTCTCAGTGCAATCTTCGCATCGATTTCACCAGGCTCTATTTCCGTCGCCGAAATCCGGAACTGCCTGGCGCCGGAATTATGGTGTTATATACATGCGTAACGAATGAAATGTGCGTGTATCCTTCAATATCCCACCTCTAGCCGTCTAGGAAATTGTTTCAAGTGCTTCCCTTAAGTACATGCAGAGGGCAGCACCGTCGGGAGGTAGAAACGTTCACGGCCCGCGAGAAAAATGTAGCTGACGCGTCCGAGATCCGACAGACCATCTGACACGTCTACAAGCTCTCTGATGCCATGGGGGAGAACCCCTGAACCCCGCATCGGTATTTAAAAGAAAGATAATCGATCCAAGCAATACCCGGAAACTCTCAGTCTTTCCTTTCACCTTTCACGATGGCCTGCACACACAACCAGCGTCTTTACGATCCGAAACAGGTCAACAGCTCTCCCGAGTTTAGAGTTCTTGGGCCCGACGATACGCCGTCGTCCAAGGATGCTAATATCGCTGCGTTTTACAACGAGAAAAGGGAGATCAACTTGGTGGAGAAGCCCAAGCCCAAGCCGGGCCCTGGGCAGGTGTTGCTGCATGTGAGGGCGACTGGGATTTGCGGGTGAGTTTTCTTATCCGTCCGTCGTTTCGTACTCACCGCGTTGTAGGAGCGATATTCACTTTTGGCGCCATGGAAGGATCGGGAATATGATCGTCACGGATGAGGTGAGTGCGCTCCTTCATGGTGGTCGTGTTCTCTTGTCTTATAACGCGGTAGTGTGGATCTGGACATGAATCTGCTGGGGAGGTTGTCGAGCTCGGAGAAGGCGTCACAGAGTGGAAAGTCGGTAAGCTTTCCAGTCCGTTTCTCCGGAAAGCGGAATTACAAAGTATACGTTATTCGCATATAGGTGATCGCGTGGCTATTGAGGTTGGGATCCCGTGTTTTCAGCCGTCTTGTGAGCAGTGTCGGACGGGGAAATACAATGGCTGCCCGCATGTTGTGTTTTTGTCAGCGCCGCCATACCATGGTACGCGTCGATGACCCGCGATATCCTCCCCTCATATACATCTACATAGGTACATTGACGCGTTGGCACGTCCATCCCGCTCAATGGCTGCATCGTATACCCGACAACATGTCCTACGAGGAGGGCGCGTTATGCGAACCGCTGACTGTCGCATTATCCGGGCTCGAAGCTTCCGGATTACGGCTCGGCGAGCCTGCGCTTGTCTGGTACGTATACCCTTGCACACACGATGAAAATGAAATTCATCACGCTCCTTCTGAATCGTAGTGGTGCCGGCCCGATTGGCCTGGCCGCTCTGCTGTCCGCTCGTGCGGCAGGGGCTGCGCCTATCGTTATCACCGACCTCTTTCAGAATCGGTTGGACACGGCCAAGGCGCTCGTGCCGAGTGTGCGGACCGTGCTGGTGGATCCTGCGTTGAGTCCGGAGGATCAGGCGGTGAAGATCAAGGAGGCTGTTGGGTTGAAGGTTAAGGTGGCGCTGGAATGTACTGGGTTTGAAGGGAGTATTTCGACCGCGGCTTATGTACGTCGACGAGTTTCTGGTGTGCCGGCTACTGAACGTTTCTGACCTTTGGTAGTGCATCAAGTTCGGAGGGACTCTGATGGTTATTGGTGTTGGGAAGAGTCCACAGACGGTACGTTCTGTTGCAAGGTTTCAACTTCGTATTGCTGACGACGCTCTCTCCGTTGCAGTACCCTTTCATGCATCTTAGCCTGAATGAAATAACGATGAAGTTTATCAACCGATACGTTGACCAGGTATGATATGGGTGCTATCTAGGACTGTCTTTCTTCATTGACATTACTATGTGTAGTATCCGAAGGCCATCCGTTTAATATCGGAAGGTGTCATTGATGTTAAGCCGCTGATTACCCATCGCTTCAAGCTGGAGGACGCGATGGCTGCGTTCCAGGTCGCTGCGGATCCGAAGCAGGGTGCGATAAAGGTGCAAATTCAGGATTTGGATTAGAATGGGAAGATTCACTGTCAGAATGATTGGTTGTATTTTATAATTAAATGAAGGGGATTTCGTGTTGTGTACGCTTCTGAAGATTTCATCGGCAACCGCGAAGGCTTGAACTTTTGGATGCAGCGGCCGGATATCAACTTAGCACTTACAGTGCCACGGAACTATCCTTTCAAGTTTATGCGTAGCGTCAAGGCTTCATGCAAGAAACCCTCACTTCCGGATTGAAAAATACACTGAATAACACTCTGTACACTTCTCTTTCCAGCTGAAGAAGACCTTTTGACAAAAATGCACCAAGCTCAAAATCCATTATCCGCCTTCCATTTTGGGCGAAGCTATCTTGACACTTGACTCACTCGTCGCGCAAAAAAAGATTGAGCTGGAGATGGCGCGACCGCGCCACTCGCCGCCGTGCACGGTGGTTATCAAG